>PVJO010003554.1:0-118525 GCA_004026905.1 Hystrix cristata | reverse complement strand
TTGAGGCTAAAACCTCCCCAACTTACCCGGCACAAGGGTGAGCGGCGCCCAAGAACGACAAGAGACCAGGTTCGATGCAAAAACAACAAGCTATTGTTCAAACAGAGCTCTGGGCCAATACATACCCCTCACACAGGAGGCAGAGGTAATGGCCCCGAACTACAGGAGTGTGGGGTTTTTATGAGGTAGGGAACAGGCGCGGGAAGGGGAGGGCGCGCGCGGGAAAGGAAAGTGTGGCGGCACATGATTGGTCCTCGCGTTTATTCAAACTTGAACAGCCCTTCCTGGCGGGCTTCTTTTGGCGGGCTTGTATAACTGCCTGGCGGGCTTCTTCCTGGAGCCTTGGGGGGTGCTGCGAGGTGGAGGCTTTTCCTGGAACAAAGAACTTCCCGGCACAGGGTCATAAAAAAGACAGACACACGTGACCACATCCTGGAGCTTTTGCAGACACAAGTGACCGCATAAAGAACTTCACATTTTGTACAAGTTTATCAGTGTGTTGTGCCTTTTCAGCAGGAGTGAGATTTTTAAATTTATCTCAATCATTTCTCAAATTTTTAAAAATCTGTATTGGTGTTAGTGAAAAAAAAGTTCTGTATCTAAAGGAAGGTTAAAAAAAACAAGACTTTCTCTTACTTAATTTAACTTCTACATGAATTCTTACCTGAATTCTTACACTTATAATTCATGTAAACTGGAACTTGAATAATTTCAAACATAAAAATTTCAGTAAAGTGGAATAAATCTCATTTTATTAAGTGAAAGAGATCAGGCACAGAAAGGTAAACACCACATGATCTCATTCATATGCAGATTCTAAAAGAGTTAGACTCCTACAAAGTGAGAGGAGGATAATGGTTTACCAGAAACTGGAAATATAAGGAGGAGAATGCAGGGAAGAGGTTGATCTGCAAGTACAATGTCCTTGAATGATTAGAGGAAAAAGTTCTGGCATTCTATGAAAAAGCAAGGTGAATATTATTAATAATAACATGTATCTCAGAACAGTGGTATTTGTATTCATTTTAAAGAAATGATAAACTTTTTTTTCTTTTGTTTTTTTTGAGGCAGGGTCTTGCTATGTAATTTAGGCTGATCTTGAATTCATGATATAGCCTATTGCTGGCCTTGAACTTGATGTGATCCTTCTGCCTCAGCCTCCTAAGTGTGGGGATTATAGGTATGTGTGACCACGCCGGCATGCAATTATAAATGTTTAAAATGACAGATATATTAATGAACCTGAGTCAATCACTCCCCAATGTATACATGAATCAGAGCAAAAAACATTAATAACAAAAGAATATTTATATAACATGTAACTCTCCATGCTACAGTATTGGGTTTCTGTGTTATAAATAACTTTTCTACCACATAATTAAGACCATCTAACTTGTGAGGCGAGTACTGTATTATCAGACTTAGAGATGATTTGATGAGTGTATAGCTGCCATTACCATTCTCACTGCCCATCTGAATACCTCAGGGAATGGATGAGGCAAGTTAATTACACAAGGGATTCTTTGGTGGACAGGCAAACTAAAAGTAGGTCTCTCAGAGGTCATTTTTAAAAGAAATTGATGCTCTCCACAACTTCTGAGTTGTCAATAATGTAAAGTGTGTTTTTTGAAAATAGAGCTCACTAGTTTGTAAAGGTAATTTAAAAATCTAATTTGATCCTTATCAACTCATTCTCAGTGAACTAATGTAACTGCTAATTACTGCCATTGGTGACATCTAGACATATTAAAGTCTAATTTTGCCTTTAAATTAAAAAAATTAGAGTATATTTACTGAAGTCAAATTATTTAACACTTAGCAGGATGCATCTCTGATAGCATTTTATATGGAGAAAGCACCTATTAAATTTTTAGGTGATTTTTAGGTAATTTTGATATAGATGATCACTCACCAATGGATACAAAAGTTGAACGACCGTAGTCCTGGTTACCTACTATTTGTTACGTTTTCGGTTTGGCGCTCGGACAAATCACAGGGGCTGGTAACAGCTGGCCAGGCGGAGAGGTTTATTATCAGGAGGGAATCAGGCGAACCATCCTCGTAGGTTGAGAGATGGTCCCCTTATGGCTGGATCTGAGGCCTTATATACCATGTTTTCCCTCGCGCGGGAACTCCGGGGAAGGGGAAGGGAAACTGGCCTCAGGTGATGTGGTCTTGTGACCCGTGGGAGTGGAGCAGGTATGGGGACAAGTAATGGGGAAGAAGGAGAGGGGGAGGGGTCTCGCTGGGGAAGAGTGGGAAACAGGCCAGCCTAACACTATTTAACTACATTAAAAGTCAACTTTAAAGCAAATTGCAAGCAGTAATGCAGTTCACAGAAGCATAACATTTTTGTTATTTTTAAAGATTACACACCAGGAGGGTTATTGTCTTGAATGGCTTTTACAAATTAGAAAAATCTGTTTATCTTTCTCAACAAGGATAAATAGTATAGCATTTTGTTTTGACCCTCGAACCTTTGATTCTACTTCCTCTCAAAGCAGGTCATCCCTGTGAGTAATATTATAGACAGAAAACTAATTTACTGACCACTTCAGTTATGAAAAGACAGCACGGTCTTAGCTTGCTCTGCCTTTTGGTTGATTTCTACATTTGTTGTATTTGTTGGAAGGCAGTCCTGGAGAAAACAGTTAAAAGTCCATATTCTGGTAGAGGTTTTATTGCATTAGCAGGAAACAAAGTAAATGAATAAATTATGTGGAACAGTAGATGACAAGTAAAAGAGGGCCATCAATGTTGGGAAATTGCAGTTTCACACAAGGTACTCAAGGAAGGTCTTCCTGATAAAAATGTCCTTTGAGTAAATATCTGAGGGAAGTAGAGAAGCTGGTGGAAGAGTAGCGCATTTCACAAAAACATAAAATTTCTGTTCTTTGTAGAGATTACACATGGGGAGAAAGGCACATAAAATTATTGCTCTCTGTAGGCTTAAATCTTCAACGTTAAAGAATGAAAAATAATGACCAGTTTTTGTTGTAAATAACTGGAAGAGTGAGATGAAATGAAGAAAGCCTCTAAACTGGGAGCCGTTTGGATCAGAGTGTGGGTCAGGAGAAAGGACCTCTGACAGCTTATGTTTATTGTGCTTCCTGCCATTCACACAGGGATACGGAGTACACAACTGGATACAGAAGCTTGCATGTCTGGGAAGAGATCTGACAAGGAGGAACTCATTAGCGTGTAGATCTACAACCATAAATTCAAATGGCATTATCACGGATATGAGGAGATATCTGTCTTAGTTATTTTCCTCATTACTGGGACACAATACTCGACACCCATAGTTTAAGGAAGACAAGGTTTGTTTTGGCTCAGTTTGTAGAGGTTCATTGCACAGTGAGGTGGCTCTAAAGCAGGCAGCATGGTTCCCCACGTGGCAGCCAGAAGCAGAGTGGGGGGAAGGGAGGAGTGGAAAAGAGACAAACCCTGGGAGGCTGTGCCCCCAGAAAGCCATCTCTTCAGACTAGATCCCGCCTGCTCAAAATTCACCCATGAGTGTGTGAGGTTTCTGCAGGACATCTAGATATAAATCATAACGATATCCAAGAATTCATTCTATCATCTCTTACAAGCAAGGGGAAAATGAATGTGCAGCCACATCACTTTACATTGATGTCACCAAATTTGGGGGCAGAGGCAGGTTGCTAAAACTTGGCGCCTTGGTCTCAATCTCTCTGAGAGTTCCTGTGTCTCCGTCTTTCTGTTTCTGTCTTTGTCTCTGCATTTCCCTTCCGTCTCTCTCCCTTCTCTCCTCCTGCCCCCAATCTCTTTTTCCCTCTTGTTCACTCACGATTATGTTGTATTATTCGCCTGAATAACAGCAGTCCATGAAATAAATAGCTGTCTTGTGCTACGCAAGGTTCTGGAACAGGATCTCAAAATGTGCATAAGAGCGTTTTTATGGTTAATCTTACCTGCTAAGCACCAGTATTTTTATGGCACTTAGAAATGTGTTGATCAAAAATAATAATTCTAGCATGTGTGATTTTGATTTGTAACAAAATGAAAATGTTTTGATTTTCTTGTTCTGACGGCATAAACTTTACTTTTTTGAGTATGAAAAAGTGATGAAAATATGGCCTGCGAAGAGATAACTGACTTTAGGAAGCAAGTCTCCATTTTAAGTAGTTTCTCTTTGCTAATAGGTTTTATGTTTTAAAAATAGTCTTTTGGTCTAGGCTAAATATAATGTGGGCATTTTACTTACACCCTTTTGGAACATGTGGGTCCCATTTAAGTAAAGCACATCCTACATCGGTGTTTTAAATGTCTATTCATATGAATCTCATTATTCTTTGTTCCCATCTGACTTAATCTTACATAGCAGAAGCAAGCTACAATAAATGGTACTAATTATATAACTTTTTAATTCAAATTAAATTTTATATTTTTACATTTTATTTCAATTATTTTCCACAATTAGCAAATTTTTCCAGCATACTTAAGTCAAATATTGGAAAGCCTCGTATGTGACTATTAAGTAAACAGGCTCCAGAACCAGAAGACCCACACAGGTATAAATCTAAGTGCCATAATTTCATCCTGTGTTTTTTAGAAAGATAAATTTAAGACCAATGATAAGTTTAAACTAGAAGGAGGTTGACCCCATTTTCTATTCTGTAAAATGAGAATGGTAATAGCGCTTACTTTATGTACTAACAGGGGAAGAAAGATAATCTATGTCAAATATTCGGCGTGTTTCATGGGGCACATTAAAACTTAGTAAAGGTTGGCAAATGTCCTGTGAAATTTTGGTGGAGGACCCATGGCAGTCCCCTGCTGTGTGCTCACCTATTCACACCTGAATGATCCCTTGAAGACTGAAAGATCCCTTATGTCCACAGAACTCCCGAATTTTGTGTTCCCCTCAGTGGAAGGCTGACCTCTGTGCATGATTGTTAGTTAACTCCTGTGCTTTCCATTCTGTTTAGGCCCAGTCAGTGATCCATTTGCAAAGCCACAGCAGGAAATCAGAGAGAAAGTTCAGTGAGGTTGGATGTGAATTCCCTCGTTCCCCTTTCTGTGAGATCTCCGTGTACCTCAAAGGAAAGTTGCCTTTGCGCCAAACTGAAAGATTATCCCTGCTCTGTAACCTCTGTCTTTTTTTCTTTAGTCTTCTGGGCCTGAGGCTGCCACCTCTGCTGAACTGTTCCCGTTCCTGCACTAGCCGTTGTGATTTCCATACACTGTTTACACCTTTAAAACAAGTGACTTTATAATAACCTTCCTTAAATTACTCGAGTTTGAATGTCTCATCACCTGACTGCTGAGATTCTGACTTGTAACTGGGGAATAAATAACTCCCTTCCTAAAGCCAGGCCGTCTCCTATGAGAGCTGCCAGGAACTGGGATTTGATCTCTCAATGCACATAATGTTTGCAGATTTTCCTTCTCTGCGCAGGTTTATTGTCCTCTCTCCTGGTATTAATGCATGGGCTTACACCAAAACTAGCCACACTCCCTCCAGTTTAAATTCACTGTGTTACAGGGTTCTGGGGTGCTAGAGTCTCTTTCTAGGGGTGGATTCTAGGTTCTTACTTTCCTGAACAAAGAATTGGTCAAGGAAAGAACAAATGGTAGCAAAGTTTTATTAGAGGTAGGAAAAGAAACAGGCTCTACAGAGCAAGTTTGGGCCAAGTAAAAATAATAAAAGAAGTATACCCTAAAGCATGAGGGGCGACCACCATGCACGAGAGGACACATTGGCAAAAAATCAGTGTGGGGACCTTCCTATTTGTATCACCTACTCCTCAGACTGACATCAGGTCTAGGACATCCTGTGGAAAACCTGCCCGTGTTCTCGCAAGAAGTCCCCGTGTATGGCCTTGAGAAGTGTTCTGTGCAAGTGTCCTGGGATTTTGTAATGAACAAGTCACTCCTACTTTACTAGCCAGTTTTGCCATACCCTAATATCCTGTCTCGATTGTTTATTTAAATTTTACTTAATTGTAGTAGGAATACAGCATGAGATCTAGCCTTTTAATTTTTTTAGTGTACAATACAGTATAATGTTATATACAGCAGGTCACTTAACTTGTGATCTTGCATAAAGAAAACTATATTCTTTGATGAGCAAATCCCACTTTCTGTTTCCTCCTCCTTCTAGCCTCTGACAACTACCATTCCACTCTCTGATTCAATGAATTCGAGTACTTTAGATGCTTCATACACTGTACTCTTCTTTCTGGGTTTTATAGTTTTGTGGCTTTAAAAACAAAAACTAGGAAGGAAGGTTAATTTTGAAAAGCTCCAGTGAGACAGAGAATCTCAATCACCTGGCCAGCTACTCTTTGTGTTTAATTAAAAAATAAAATTTGATATAGAGAAAAGTGACTTCCACTGTATTATTTTCTTTAAATATATCATCATAATTTCCTGCATATAAAATTCTTGCCCATTTATAAGCCATTTTAATCCATTTCAAGTTGTAATAAAATCAGATTTCACAACTGATCTGCCAAATACATTTATACACTTGCAAAGATAAAGGTAATTTGACTAAGTATGATTGCAATCCTATTATATACGCTGCCAACATGAAGTTGTTTTTGTTCTCAATCCGTGTTCCTTCTCCAACTTTTCACTCCTGCCTTTCTTCTTGTTTCACTAGGCAAGCATTGGCCTGTAGCTAATACATACACTGAAGTGCTCCCACAAACTCACTTTCCACGGGAAATTAAACCAAAAAGAACCAAACAGGAAACACAGAATGATTTATTTCAAATATACTGAATATTTTCTAATAAGGCCCATGAAAATTTTCTTTACCCTGCGGGTACTCAAATCACCACTAGTTTTTCTCCTTACGAGAAAATGAAGTATATTAGTGGGAAGAAGTGAATTATATGACCAATGATGACATTTCATAACAGGGAATTTTATAGTGTTTTTTCGCAGATAAAATAAAAATTACCCTGCACTACAATTCCTGTTGTGGGATCTGGGTTACTCAAAAAAAGTTTGAACGTGCCGCAAGAATAGGTTGAAGGCAGAGTATGTAGGCAAGAATGGGGTAACTTTTTAAACTGGTGTAGTTATTGTGTCTTGGTTTTATAAAGTCCAAGCACTGGGACTGACAACATGATAAACTGTCATCTGTACCTTAAACTCTCACCCTTGCTTTTCATTTGCAAATGAGCAAGCAAGTGGCCTGTTTTTAACACATGGACCATTAACTGCCTTCTTCTATTTGCATAGTAATGATAGTGAACCAATGGTGATTTACTGCTCTGACTTGTGTCATAAATAACAGATCATTTACGCTGCTAATTACTCTCATTTCCATATCAATAATGCATTCTGGGTTGGGTTGCACTACTGCATTAGAAAATGGAATCCAATGACAAATTGATTCCCTACTAAAATTGTGTAAAACAGGTATTTATTACAAAAGGATGCTATTGAACAACATAGATGAGGGCAGAAGACATTTTTATACCTTACGTAAGTTGATTCATCAAAAGTATGGATTTTTCAGAAAAATGTTTACCACCTGTTTAAGCCCATGTATGTAACTTTTGTTCCTATCTGTTGACGTGTGCAGGCAACTATGGAGTTCGCTACAGTGGGGCCCTCCTAGGCCTCTGTCTCAAGTTTTCTTTGTGGGTGGGCCAGTTAGTGTTGAGCTCTATTAAGTGAGCCGAGCCTGAACCCATAACCTGTAATAGTTATTTTTAAATACTGGCTTTATTTCCAAAGAGCTGATTTTGTCAAAGTGTCACTAGGTAGTGGAACGTCTGGAGGTGGACTGTGAGCTGCTGGCCCACTAGAAAATGTAATTCCCGGCGATCGTAAACCCAGCTGGAGTAAAGAATTAAAGAAACCGAGTTTAAATTAAGAGAAGACAATTTGTTTAGAGGACAATTTATTTAAAAGTGGTGAAAAAGGGGGAAAAGGAGATGATAGGTACTCGAGGAGTAGGGAGCATTTGAAAGCGAAAAGCAAAATACTCCTGGGCCCTTCATTCTAGCCCCTTTTTATTGAGGTTTTCTCCTTGGGTCGGTCCTTTGGAATTTGGTTGGCTCCTGGACTTACCAATTATCTCTGCCTGGATTTCTCATAGCTATGTGACTTTTCTTTGCAATTGTGGGTGGGTGGTTTAGGGCCAGGTAATGCAGAGATATAAGAATCAAAAGGGGGAGTTTGTATTCTTCATGTTAATCAGATTACCTGGGGCCTTCCCAGAACTAGTCTCTTTGTCTTTGTTTCCTTAACTGTTGGAATGTAGCTGCTTTTATGTTTAATATCTGAGGAGGCTTTTACCGTACCTTTTCCCTACCTGTGGGGACCCCTGACCCTACATTAGTATATAAATCC
The DNA here is from genome assembly GCA_004026905.1 of Hystrix cristata. Lineage (NCBI taxonomy): Eukaryota > Metazoa > Chordata > Mammalia > Rodentia > Hystricidae > Hystrix > Hystrix cristata. The sequence goes on along the minus strand of PVJO010003554.1, from coordinate 110,188 downwards.
ATCATTACTAGAGGAGAAACATAGAAGTTCAGTATATGCCTTATAGATCATTGGCCTGAAACACACACACACACACACACACACACACACACACACACACATCCCTTGAGGAATTTTATTATTTTTTTTAATTTTTAAAAATTTTTTTTACCAAGAACATGTATTGGTACATTGTATACATAACGATCACATTCATCATGGTTATTTTGTACCTGTACATGATGTATCTTGGTCCCCCCCACCCCTCCCTTCTGCTCCCCCACACTTCCCTATTTACAGCAGGTTTATTTCCATTTTCCATTTTTTCCCTTTCCCCTTTCTTTCCCTTTTCCCTTCCTTCTTTTCCCTTTCTCCCTTTCTAGTTCTCCTCTCTTTTGAATATTGTCTTTCTTTTACCTAATATCTATTATACCTCTGTCCTTATTTATACTTATGGTTTCTCATATCAGAGAATTCGATGTGTACTCAGGAGTGTCTGATTATTTCACTTAAGAGTATGTTCACCCCCTGAGGAATTTTGTATTCATGAGTGTGTACTTGTGTGTGTGTGCAAACACAAAGATGCAGAGAGATAGAGATTGAGATTTTTTTGAATGACATTTTCATTAAAATATCAGGTTTTATATTTCAGCCTCAAGAAGTTACTGAAACTGGGGCCAGGGATTTAGCTCAGTGGTTAAAGTGCTTGCCTTGCAAGCACAAGGCCCTGAGTTTGATTCCCAGCACCAAAAAAAAGAAAAAAAGAAAAAAAAAGAAATTACTGAAACATGTTAAAGTACATATTTAGAGGAAAATGCACTATGAAAAAGGAGTAATTTGAATAAGTGATAGTCTCAGTGTTTCTAATAATTATTTTAATATACATTTGATAATATGGTGCATTTATCAAGTAACTACATAATCTGTAATTGTATTTTAAGGTTTGTTTCAAACATTCTATAAAGAAATATTATAACATTCAAACTTACAGAAAGAACAATAATTAGTATATTTACAAAGTTGTTAGCTTGTAAAGTAGCTTGTAAAAATTCAGATATTGTATGGAAGAATAAAGGAGATGGAACGTCTCATGGAATTTTTGATATCAGAAGACTTTTCTGAAGATAAATGGTTAAGAATGTAAAAACTGACTTAGAAGAAATTTTATGATTATAATTGAACTAAGAACCTAATAATTCACATGATTAGGTGACTTATTCTGCATGTCAAGAATTTGATTGCTAATGTGCTCATTGGTTAGGGACAAAGACATAAGAAATACATAAACTTTCCTCTTTGCTCAAATTATTGTTTAAAATGATCGATTCCAATCAGCAAGAGAATGCTAAAAAAGAATGGAGTGAAGCATAGACAATTATTTTAAAAGTGTTATTCACTGATCAATTTGTACATAGTAAAATTACAAATACACATGCTGTATAACTAAGAAAGGGAGAGAGAGGTAGAGGTACCATGAATTTCTAGTAAAAGTAATTTGCCTTAAAATATAAAGAATATTTCCTCCTAAATCAATATTGCTTCTGAAAGGTAACAGACACAATCAAACTTCAATTGTAATTGTATTAAAGTATATATTTAAGTTCAAGGAGGATTTTTGATGTTACTGCTTTGAATAACAACTGTTTTGTTATTGGGAAAGCACACTATTAGATTATACTGTAATGTGATGCCATATACATATACACATGTATATCTGTTAGAGTGAAAGTCTTTTTGTGGGTAAGTATCAGTATCAGTATCAGGCTAAAGTTTATTAAAAACTGATTTTCTTTGACTTATAAAGATTTAATGAGCTAGACCTATTATACTAAATTATATTCTTGAACTCTATAACAAATTATTTTATAATGACATTTTCGAAACAGCTTAAAATATTCTGCTGACATCTTTCAAATGTTATACATAAAAGATCAGTCAGTACCTGACTGTTTTCATCTTTCAATAGATTTTATTCGAGGATATGTAGCTAACATTAGATATGGCTTATATCATTATTTTTCTGTCTTTTATAACTAAAATAAACCTGCATTATAGTCTCTAAAATAGAATAAAAGCAATTGATAAATTGAGGAATCGTCTTCCTGCTTTCTCTTTTCACTCAGAATAGAAGTAAAGAAACTTTTTCTTTGATTTTGGACATAATCTAAGGGTCTGTGAATTTATAGAAGTATTTTGAATTTCCCAACTCTTCCTTTTTAATAACAACATCTTATCCACAACAACAGAAAACTTCATATACAAATCCTGCGTAGCCTAGTTTTTTCTGATAACTGTAGGTGAGGGCATTTCATTGCTCCAGTAACTTGTTTTGTGTAGCACAGTTTGAATATACATATTATGCACTGCTTGTCTGTAGAAATAACATAATGGAAAATAGCACTGCTTTCCTTTTTTTAGATTGCCTCGAAAAGTTATTCTCTTAAGATTAAAAAAAAATAGGTGGACTTTTATACACATAGATGGACTTTCCTGATTTCTTTTGGATAAATATGGTACATTTCATGGGACAATGCCTTGAAGAATGGCACAGAATTTCATTTATTCGGTAGGCTCCCTCTTGGCAAGGAGGGTCTTATTCAACAAATATTTATTTAATGACTAAGCAGTCTACAGGCTTAAAAGTAAAACAAAAATTATCCCTTTGGTTCTAATAGCTAAGTAGGCACTTGATTATAGGATGGCCTGATAATATAAAAGTCTCTATTAGCCCCAAAGAGATACACCAAAATGAATCTCAGCAAGAGTTGTTAAACAACCTCTAATAAACAGGAAGAAGAAAATAACTTGCATTAAACCATGATCAACCATGATTATGGTTAGATAAAAATTACTGAAACTTTTCTAGAATTTGCTATTTTTAAGTTTGATCTTACTTGATTGAACACAGAATTAATTACAAAACATAATTTAGACTTTAGTAACATATTTTTGACAATTTTGCAAAAACAAAAACAACAAAACACATGCACTGAATCTAGATCACAGGCAGATTTTCCTAAAGCCCTGGTTCAGTGTTTCAGATCACATGATTATCAAGTAAGTGTCTATCATTCACCTGATAAAAGGGTCTGCCTCGTATAGTGATGTTCATTGCTTTCTTTAAATTTGAACACACAGATTCTAAGCTAACAAGAGATAGCATCAAATGCACAAACTTGAAAGAATTTGAAAAATACAGAAACAGTATTACAGTTACTTTTAGCTTGCCTGTGTAGCAATGAGCATTTAATTGTTTTTATAGCTATTTGTACTTTTATCCAGAACCTTTATGGAGCAAACATCCTGTATCTAGATAAAAACAGTGCACACGCATATCATACTAAGTTGCTGTTGGTACTTGCAGTGTGAACGGAAACGATCAGTGTGTCTTTTCCACCTGGAGATGAATGTGGTTTTATCAGTGCTCACCAGTTCCTGACATTATTAGCTGCACTTCTACTCATGGTCTTCTCCCTTCATCTCAAAACTGACACTCCTTCCTTCCCTGGTTTTGACTGTCACTGTCACATTTAGGTGCCTTCTACTGTGGCTTTTTAGAAAATCGTAAGTTACAGAAGTTTTCGTGCTCCCTGTGATGATTTTAACATGGTTTCAATCCTTGTGATGCTCTATATGCGTATCATTGTGCGCTTGCTAACAGCTGTCTTGTGTTTTTATTTTCCCTCTTCAAATACCTAACCTCATGTAATTAAATGTCGTAATACACATTTATGCAGATGATTTTTTTTTCAGCTTTTGCCATCTTACTGGCTGCAACTAATTGTAAAACTATCTTGTACAAATATTTACTACAGTAGTCTGCATATATTTTGTATGAAAATTTCCTTAGAGCTGTTGTACTGTATGGTCTTTTTTAATTTTTAAAAATTTTTTTATCTTTTATTTATTTATTGTTTTTGTGCTGGGGATCGAACTCAGGGCCTTGTGCTTGCTAGAAGAGCACTCTAATCACTGAACTAAACCCCCCACCTGCACTGTATGGTTTTAACAGTACTGCCATACTATTAAGGGTGACAAGTGGGTAATACCTTGAAAGTGATGTAAAATCTGAAGGGATTAATTTTAACAATTTTACATTATATATTTATGTGTTTATCAGGAGATTTTTAAATGTTTAACATGAAATGCACTAATTTCCAACTTGGTAATTTGCCTCCTGCCAAAATAAATTAAAAAAAAAAAAAGATCAGTGGTCTTCTGAAGAGTCTGCTGTATGATATGATGGTAGAACCCGGATGAAGTAACACTTCTTGAGAGTTTTCCTTTTATGGCAAAAGTTTAGATTTTGCATAGAATACACCAGGGGAAAGTTGGTCAATATGGTCTGAGTGGCTTAAGAGAAGCTCTTAATTTGTATTTCTGTCCCAGCTTACTGTAAACTGATAGATTTTCTGCATGAAGCTTAATGGATGCTGATAAGCAAATGATGTCTTATCCAACTGAGGAATTAGAAATATATTTTGTCACAGCTGAACCTCACATATCTAGGATAAATTTCAGTGGCGCCTTATTTTTGGAGACATCTTTAAAACTCCATGTTCCATTTGCTGGCACCAAAATATCATTTCACCTCTCAGAATGTGTCACTCCTTCCTCTTTGTTTGTGCATTCTATGGTTTTTGAATATGGACTTTGAATCACTAACATTATACACTTTTAGTTCAAAATACCTCAGACTTTTGTGAGATTATTTCTAAATAAATTTATTTGCTTTATTGGCTCTTTTATAATTTCTTTTAATTAGATTGATAAATTTAACTCATTATTATGTAGATCTGTGTAACTGGGTCAAAATTCCTTGTTTTAAGAGAGAGCTACCAAAAAAAAAAAAAAAGAAAAGAAAAAAAAAGAAAAAAACAAACCAAAAAACTCCACTGCAGTATTTATTATGTCTTCTAATTCTTCGTGTGAGTTTCGGATAGTTTTAACACTCTCTTATCTTCCTCTGCTTTCTGGTTCTTAAAGTAATTCTTGAAATGCATTGATTTTTTTTTTTTTACCTGACAGTATAAGAAACCGAACATGATGTAGAAATCCCTATTCTTATTTTATTGCAGTATCTCAAAGTGACAACTCCCAAAGAAAGTGCTTTGTCATATATAGTGAATAGAATATTCTGTTATACTTGACAAACTAGATTCAGAAAACAAGACTAGTTGACATAACAAATAGATGTTGAGCAGCTGAAATTGTAGAATTATTGTCTGAATGTCCATAAACAATGTAAAAGCAGTAAGATCATTTAGTTGGATAACTTGCAGCTGTCTTTGTGACCCTAAGAAGTTTTCGAGAAGGCACAGTGTAGAATACAAACCAAGAATTTTGAAGTTTATTCGTTGTAAATAGAACCTCTCAAAAAATGTAGAATATCCAGTTAAACAAATGAGATCTGCCACAGGAAAGGCAATATCGTTTTGGTAAGTATGTTAATGTATCAACTTGCAATTTCCACTGAAATTCTTTGCAATAAATTACCTAATACATTGACATCATTTGGTTGGTACATTTTATTTAGTTTTAAAAAATATTTTCCCTTTCTGACTATGGAGGATATAAAACCATCATCATGAACTGAAGACAAATTTGATCTTTTGTGTGAATCATTTTTGTAGCATTTTAAAAATATTTGGTCTAGGAGCTGAGCTCCAAGTTTCTAGGAATCAAAAAGATCCCTAAAACCAGAAAACACTATCAATACAATTATTTCTTTCAATTATTTATCCATTCTTTCAGTCAGCACTGATTGACCCAGGCACTGTGCCATGTGCTAAGAATGGAGTGTCCTGTTTCTTCATAATGCTTATCTGCCTGGAAGGAAAGTCATTGAGCAAGTAATGATAAATTTGAGGCATGCCACGAAGGAGGTCTGAGTGTTACCACACCAGGCTCTTTATAACAACCAAAGAATGATTTATTAGGAAGTCTAGAGAAGGACCACAGAAATAATGAGAATGTTCCTTTCTGTAGGATGCAGAAAGGAACTTCTATAGGAGTACACGCTTAAAAAGAACAAGCAAAAACCCTGTCTGAAAAGACAAAGGCCCCCGTGGCTATGATCCAACCTTTGATTTATTGATTTGGAAAGCTTGAACAGATCTCATTCCTCCAGAGCTAAAACATAGCATGCATTGATTGGGAGAGGTAAGTATAAGACCTCCCCAAATAAGTCAGACATTAGTGTTTCCAGAGAGTTTAAATAAATGTGTATGATCTGTAGAACAAATATAAGGTACAGCCCTAAAAATCGCTCTTGCAGAGAGAGAGGTCATTCTTGAACTTAACTGTGGGCTACATATAGCATGTCTTTCCTTCAGCATCAAATGTGAGTTTTCTATGTGAAAAATGAAACTATGCTACCTTAAATCTGCTTTTTGGAACAGCTTTCAGAAATACATTAAAGTATGAAAAGACATAATTGACTGTGTTTTTGGAGAATACTATATATAACATTTATGAAATTTGGGATTAAGTATGAATGCTATAAAATGAAAATGTGTGTCACAATGATCTATTTATGTATCAAAGAAAAGCATGAATGTCTAGTATTCTTGGCACCTTTTCTGAAAGCTTAGCAGATGTTTCACATTTCATAACATACTCAGTACTGTAATTTTTATAACTTTGCTCTTAGAATAAATTCATTTTAGTGTAGCACAAGATAGTTAACACATTGAGAAAAATTCTGTAAACAAATCAAAAATTTTACTTTGAAGTAGAAAATACAATAGAGATTTTCTACCAGAGCTAATAGTAGTGTCTCAATGTAAGAAATTTAAAAAAAATCTCAGATATAAACAATATTTTAGAACATATTAACTATAACAGGACTTTTAATTAAGTTCTAGATATGGACTGATTGCCTAAAGTGTCAAGTGTCTTAAATGTAAAACCAATGAGTTATATTTCACTTCTAACACATAGTAAGTCCTCAAAAATTATTATGTGAAATATTGAGAAAAGAATAGATATATTACTATGTTAATGAATTTGAATTCTTGAGAACAAGGCATGTTATAATAGAAAGCATTAGAGACCAATCTATGTATGTACATTCATTGTATATGTATATACACAGACACACATGGTGTCAACATAGGTTATATGTCTGATAGAGGATGTCGAAATATTCAAAGTCATACTTGTCTTTTCTTTCTAGTTCTTTTTTTTCCCGCATGGTTAGAATGATTCTGAAAAAGTCTAGTCTATTGGAGCCCTCCCACACACACTCACTCACTCTTCAGTAGATTCCTGAAGTAGCCCTGTATAATGTGTTTATCTCCATTACTTTCAAATGCAAGCCAAGTCTTTCATCCAACCCTCCTTCTCCCTTGGTGTCTAGTGCAGGGACTTCATATCATGGCATTCCGAATTACTTGCAGATCGACTGAAAAAAATCACATTATCTGTCTACTCAGAACAACACAGTAATTTTGAAAGTTCTGTTAAACAGCTTTTCTGTAGTAATGGGGGTTAGATGCAGAGTGAATTTTGAATGCATCCATAACTAAAAGTTTAAAACAGAAGTAAAGCCACAGTACTCTACACCTACAAATTAGTAAATCCTGTTTGAGTAAAATATAGCCAGAATATAGGATATCTGGCTTCTGTTTTTAGAACTATGAAAAATATATTTTCAGAAAAGTATAAGTTCTTACGCTCCTGCAAATATTTCCTATGGCACTGACATTCAGAATTTAATAAACTTAATTATACTAAGATGAACTCTGTACAACTATATCATGGAGCTAATTAAAGGTTAATGCAGCTGAGAAACTCCAATTGCCCAGACACTTCTTGCCTTGCATAAAAATCCACTCTTAATTCGTTGGTTGTTATGAAGTTTTGTGGTGTCACTTATGACACTTAAAGAAGAAAATATTTCCAGTTATTATTTAATTAATCTAAGAGAGGAACAATTAATTTTTGTTAAAAATCACTTTTTTCAAGTTCTGAATTTAGTATTCTCAAAAAGCATGTTAAATTTCTCTTCTGTCTGCACTTTTAATTTTTATTGCTGCTGTCTTTTGTTGTCATTTTCTTCCTCCTTTAATCAGGACAGTTATGTTTCACAGTTCTGAAGTATGGGGAGATGGAAGGCTATTCAGCTCTTCCTGAGGGTCTTCCTGGCTCCTTGCCCTGTCCTCCCACAGCAAGAAGGGGGTGGTCTGGTGGTTTACTTTTTCTTCTTAGGAGGGTACTAATTCCATCATGGGAGCTCTAGCCCCACCTCCATCACCTCATCACAAAACAAATTACTTCCGAATGCCGCACCTCCTAATACCATGACATCTGTGAGTAAAGCTTCAGTGCCATGAATTTGGAGGGAACGCCAGCCTCTGCTCCATAACAAGTACATCTCACTTCTATGTGATTAAAACACAGAATTCCTCAGGAAAGATTCATTATTTTGAGGACTATTTGATGAAGTAGCTCATCAGATTTCAGAGACTCAGGAGAGCAAGAGGGAGCTGTAAAAATTCGAATACAGCTTAACTAAGGCTACCTAAGTTAAGCACTTTGCTGCAGATTGCCATAATTTGCTTTTTCTCTTTCTGATCTCTACTGAGTTGTTAATTTAAGGCAATGTAAAAGTAAGTGATGAAGTGGACAATCTTGACTGTGTTTTCTTTTAAGAAATTGATAGATGCTGCTGCCATATCTGCCACAGGAGTTTATGACTGAGAGTACGTATTAATTTAAAAATATTTCATTAACATTTAACTTGAAGTACATAATTTAAAAAGTGTATTTTCAAATTAGACTGATAGTATATAAACCAAAAAATGAAGAGGACTAAATCCATTTCTTACTATATCTTGGATGAAAAGTTTTGAGAATTTCTTTTAAAGTATAAATTGCTTCCTCCCTTATTTAGATAGTATTTTCTTTCTAAAGTACATGTTCCCTGTAGGGAAACACTTTATGATGCTATCGTCAGAGTTGGGATGAAAGGAAATAGAAATCATCCTCATTTGCCAAATAAATTTAAAAACGATGAAAATTAAGGATTTAGATAGGATATTATCTTATGGATTAGTCAAGCTTTGAAATCCCAGGGGAGGGGGGAGCTGCCAGTAAGTGAAATGTAAATTAGTCATTGCCCCGGAAGTGTGCCTGTGGGTTGCACTGAGGAATGGTTTCTTTGCCGGGTTTCTGTAGTCACCCCAGGCTACGTATATATTTCGGTAATATACTGCACTGCTGATAATGATGTAAGAGTTGAGCTTGAGTATCTCATAAAGTTCATATATGTGAGTTAAATTAATCTTGTCATGGTTTAAAAGGCTTTATTCATATTTTATATGAACGTGTTATGTGCGTTTCAATGATTTAAGAACACGACACTTTGAGGCCCAAGAGTTTTAATTCAAATATTATAGATACTCATTTTCTTTTTGAGTATAGAAGGGAAAGATCTTGAAAATGAGCATTTCTGAACCCCTTTCCTAAGAGAGGGTTGCATTTTCACAAGACTCCGGTGGGTGTGAGCCAGACCTCTCTAGCGAGGGAGTGAAAGGATGCTGCAAAACAGTACACTATTGTGCATTTCTATCAAAGGCAGGAAACTGGAGAGCTTGATGTGTGTCTTAATTCCCCTACTTCTCGTCCTGCTGCCGTGTTTTCAACAGCCTGTTCGTTTTGATGTGGCAGATAAATAGGTATATGGGTGGACCCAGTGGGAGGGTGAGTTTCCATTGATGGAATTGGCAAGGAAAGATGCTTTGGTAACTGCTCCCCCTGTGTCTTTGGCAATCCTATTAGCAATAGAAGAGTCAATAGAAAGTTTTGGTGATGGTCCCATGCACAGCTGGCTTCAGGGTTCTGTAATCTGTGTAGTTACACAGATCCGTCTGCTTAGAAAGGCGCTATGGTTTCCTGCTGTCATCTTGAATTTTTAAATCTTGAATAAAGGCGCCATTTTTTACAGTTTGCCCTAGACTTTATAAGTGTTGTAGCTTGCTTTGGTCGCGCAAATGATGAAATAATTTGAATAGAAAATGGGAACTTTTCTGTTGTCTCATGTTTCCAAGTCAAATGCCGGTATGCTTTTGGATAACAGTATGGAAAACAAATCCTTCATTATTTCAGACAGGAAGATAAGTAGAACTAGAAACTTATTTTAGAAAATACTGGTATGGTGCTTCTTAATTAGACATTCATAATTACTTTTATTATTTTATCTTTACTTTTTCAGAGAATATTATGTCAGTGTTCCCAAAATGTACCTTTGATGTTTTAAGCATGTATCTTTTTATTATTCAAATAATTTAGAAACATATCCTGTTCAGTATCCTTTTCCATGCAAATAACTCTCTGTGTTATGTCCTTTATTCAATAGTATTTTGCCACGATTTCTAAATGTCATTCACTGCAGCCGTAGAGGACAAAAGATGTGCAACACAGATTTATGACATTGCAAGAAAAGTGATGGACACAGACAAAAAATAGTTCTATGTAAATTATTTTTAGTTACGCTACTATTTTTCATCAAATTTATCCTGCTTTTCTTGACTAGAAAGGTAGGTGAGGACTAATGTCAGACAAAGAATAGTCTTTAAATTTATTTGTAAAATATGCACTAACAAAATTTAATAAGTGGTGAGACTTGGGCTTTTTTCTGAATCTAATTACACACCAAAGTATCCCTTTTCTCAGTTCTTGGACTATTCCTTCTACTTTTAGAATACCAAAGTAAGTAAGTGACATTTGACAGGAAATTAGGTTCCAGACCTACTGCAGTGGGATAATGGTCTCATCAGACATGTTCGTGAAATCATCATCACTTTCAGTTTAAAAGCTTCAAAGATTCATTTGTTGTCAAACAAAAAATCATGTTACTTGTAGTTGAATTAGCCTCAGTTTGGCGGAGTTGAAGGCAACTTTTGGCTTAGTTGATGTTTGGATTCAGTCCTCTGAATGTTTATTTCAAGCCAAATGTCTAACCAGACAGAAATCTGTGCATGTAGCGATTTATTGTGACAACAACTACATCATTAGACAAACTAGTCTGGTCACAGATTATGAGTTAGCCTCCATATTCTTAGCCAGCTTCCGTCTGTGGATTCCAATTTAAATCACTTCAATATGCTTTCTGGTTAGGAGTCATATGAAATAGAAACAAAACTAGAAAAAAAAAAATGTTGTGCTCATTTTTAATTTCTTCTTGTGGCAGGACTAGTAAGGAATTGCTAAATTTCTATTTTTATCGGGATCAGAAATTTTAAAGTTAAAAATCCAATTTGTCGATTCAATTTAACGATTGGAGCCTTGGCACTTCTTTAAACTCATCATGTTAGCCAGGCTGTGAGGTTTTGGAATGAAGCCATTCAGAGCCCATATAAAGTTATTACAGCAGTCCAGAATTCTTGGAGAACGATTATCTTCCAAATTGTAGGTGAACTTCTGGTATGTAAGATGTTTAACTACTAAAGGCATTCAGACTGCTAAATTGAAAATATTAAATCATTTTGATATTTTAAAGTTCTCAGTTAAAAGATTATAGAATGAAAATATAAATTTTATAGCCTTCCACTAATAGGGCAATGAATTTGCCAATTGAGAACTTTTAGAAAATAGTCCTCTATGTAAAGTAATTGAAGTGACAAATTTTAGTGATGTCCTGGTATGATTATTAGTATGGTCTAACCACCTCATGTATATGTACCACTTTATAGAGGATTTTTACCCACATTAACTTAATCAGACTATGAAAATGCTGGAAAATAACAAGCTGGCATATATCACTATTTTATACATAAAAAACCAAGAATGAGAAGATTACCATGCTCAAATTTACCTGATTTCTGTAGTTATTAATTTTCGGAAAATTATTTCTCTTATCATTTTAAAGCTTTTTGCTTTTATTTGGAACAGAATCATTATAGATAACGAAGCATCAGCAAGAGAACTGATTGTATGATTTCTGTAAATGGATGCATATTGTGTGCATGTTTGTATCAAAATAAATGCTTTTAAATTTTTTTGATAATATCTATTAAAGAGTCTAAATAATGAAGAAAGCAGGCATGGAGACCTAAACTGCCTAATGATTTCAAGCCCTGAACCCTCATCAAGTTGTTTTCACACTGTTTGTATTACTGGCTTTGAAAATTATCCAGATGCTTTCTATTAACACACATAGACAAACATGGTATACCAACTGTAGAACTGCTTTATTGGTGTATTCCTTTCAACCACTGTTACTTATGATTACTATAGTTAAACTCAGATAACAATGGCTTATTTGCTTAAGTGAATGAGATCTAATAGTTGAGACAGTTTAATATTTTAATTATATAACCAGGTGTGTATGTGACTATTTACATTTTCCACTGATCTGAAATCACAGATAAATAAGACAATAGGTATGCAAATACTTTCTCTGATGTAAGACACTGTAAAAATACTGTCACCTGTACTTCAGTCTGTATCCACATATCACAAACTTGGGCTGAGGGAATTATCCTGTCCATCAGATTGATGTAGATTAACAAACCCTAGGAAATGTAGGCTGAACACTTTATAACTTGTTTTTAAAATGCACTAACATTGTACAGAAATATAGTTAAACTCCTTTGAAAAATAAAAGCTACCCCACCTCAAATTACTTTGTCCTCAGCTGAGCCCTGAGGACAAAGCGCTGTCTCCCAAAGTACAACCATGCTCAATTTGAAGGAAGCAAGCAACAGAAAACTAGCATTTCAGACTCTGAAATATTTAACTAAAAATGAGGGCCAGATTAAAAAAACAAAAAACAAAAAACATAAAAAGAGGCTCTGGTGGACTTATATTTCCATTTCACTATCCTCTGACAGGGAATGGGTGTGGGTAGAATTATTTTTATAAATACGACTTTAGAAGAATCAAGGAAAACTTTTATCTATTTGAGGGATGTGGTATACTAGCATGTGAGAGATAAGCTAAGTAGTCGTCTTGAATTTGAAGTGACCTATACAAGATTTTGTTGGATGTTCTGAGTCATTCTAGGAAGAAGAAAACATTTTCCACGTACCAGATGAGGGCTGTCGGTAAGACTGGCAAGCTGGTGTGGTATGAGTTCTGAGATACTGTCCAAGAAAATGGCCAGGAGAGTCAAGATAACCTGTGGTTTAGAAAATTCACATACTAGGAGATAATTCGGGATTAAATAAGATGGTTAGGGGAACCATCGTTCATTCTTGTCAGGGGAACAGTAGGGAGGAAAATCCCAAGTAAACATTAAGGGAAAAAGGGAATGTGGATTCGCCATATAAGTTACAAAACTTATCTAGGAGAGAAGAACCACCTTAGATCATTGGGAACTTCTTAGAATTCCTACAGTAGATTTTCACCAATTGAATATAAACTTTTCTACGGTTCTCTCTTTGATCCAAAGCTGGAGGGCTTTTAGAAATTGGCATTAGTAACCCAAGGAAGAAGGGGTGGAAGCAGGAGCCAGGGAAAGAGGGAGGCCATCAGTTTCCCCTCCTGGTAGCGGTACTTCTTCATCAGAATAGATACCATAGCGAGTACTTAACTCTGTGTGTTGAGTGTTTTGTGTTCCTTTCTTTTATGTTAATAATATCTTTCTAACTTTAGATTTTATGAATATTCAGTGGAGTAATTTCTAAAATTTATAAGAGGTTTCTATATAAAAAAAGTTAAAAAGATGATATAGTTGAATATGTAAAAAGGCATCATTTAAAGAAGCTTTTAACCTCTCTATGTTTGTTATGTTACTGAAAAATTTGAAATCAACAGAGGAAATGCAAATGCAAAATTTCTTTGTGCATTAGCCATTAGACTAATTTTATATTATAGAAACATTGTTTTATCTGTGTTGTAGCTACTCAGACAACATTATATTATTTCCAGCAGTAAATAATTTTAGTTGAATTATAATAAAAACAAGGCAGTTATAATAAAATAATTTAGAGTGTTTTACTTAATATTAGTTTAATATAAAAATTATTTTAAAGTCTACAATATTCTCATTTGTTCGAATATAAATTTTTCAATAGATTAGAAAACCTTTTGTCAAATCTGGTACTTAAAATTTCAGTTATAGAGTATAAGCATGCTTGATTATTTTGAGGCTACAAATTTTTTAACAATAAGGCAGTTTTGAGGAACTGCATGAATGTGTTTATAAGCATAGGTGTTCAGATTTGTGTATGTTAGAAACACAGTATGTAGTCACAAAAGCAGTTTAATTAAATTGCACTATAATTTTAAGTGAAATAAATGTAAAGCTGGAAGTAATATGACTGCTCATAATATATAATTATGTTTGATTTCACAGTTTTTTTCTTCAACCTAATAAAAACCATTGTTTCATTCAAAAAAATTGGCTGAACTGTTGTCTTAAATTAGTTTTAGGCTTAGATGAGGAAATAGGAGAAAGTTATTCAATAAGACCACATATCCAGTTCATGCTATAGTTGGGCCTTATGCATAATTTTAGCCAACTCTTAATGCCTCTCAGTATTTTCCAAACTAATATAGAAAACTCAAGTTAGAGAATAAATAAATAGAATGTTTAGGATTACATCCAACTAAAAACCTTCTGCACAGCAGTAGAAATTACCAACAAGCTATGAGAAAACCTACAAAATACAGGAAAATACTTGCACAACTATTCATCTGACAAGCGTTTGATATCCGGAATGTATAAGGAAGTCTAAAAAATCAGTAGCAATTAAAACAAATAGCCTGATTTAAACAGGCATAATGCATCTTAGTATACCTTGATGTCTTCTTAAAAGAAGATAGACAAATAACCAAGAGGTATATATAAAAATATTCAGTATCACTAATCATCAGTGAAATGCTGATCAAAACTACAGTGAAAATGGCTGTTTTCTTTCTTTATTAATATATGTTCGTGATACTTAATAATTCCATTCATCTTGGGGAACTGGTACATACACATATCACATTTTAATCATTTTTACATCCCCTTCCCCTCTCCATCCTCCTGTCCTTCCTATCCCCTGATCCCCTTCCCATCTCCACAGAGGCTACCTCCCTATTTTCTATCATCTGCTTTTTATTTTGCTCTTTAAATTATTTATATGCTGGGTTCATCTTATTAGAGAATGGCTGTTTTCAAAGGCTTAAGATAAATGCTGGTGATGATGTGGAGAAAGTTACAAAATGTTGATAGGAATGCAAGTTAGAACGGCCATTATGGAAAAAGTATGAAGGTTCTTCAAAGAATTAGAATAGAGCTACCATATTGTCTGAAGGAAATGAAATCAGTGCATCACAGAGGTGTCCATGCTCCCATGTGCCCTGCAGTACAGTTCACGGTAGTGGGGATGTGGAAACCACCTGTGTGTGTCCACGGGTGAATGGATAAAGACAATGTGGTACATGTGCACAGTGTAATACTGTGCAGTCATCACAAAGAGTTCTGTGATCTGTGACAGTGTGGATTAAAAGACTGCTTAAGTACTCTACAATCTCACTCGTATACAGAACTTTAAAAAGTTTATTTTACAAAATTTGAGAGTAGAATGGTGGTTACCAGAATCTGAGGGGAATCTCGATGGATAGGGCAAGGTTGATCTGTGGGTACTAAGTTATAGTGAGGTAGAAGCAAGAAATTCTGGTGTGCTACTTTTTAATAGGGTGATTATAGATAACAAAAATGAACTGTACGTTTTAAAAAGCTAGGAAAAGCATTTTGAAAATTTTACCATAGAGAAGTAATGTTTGAGGGTATAGATATATTTAATGATACATATGTGCACACTTATTGAAATATACAATAACTCATCCATATGTATGATTTATTTTCTTATGCACCAGGTTGAATTATGTTTAATTCACAAAAAATCCAGAATTTCCTCCAAAATATATCCATGTATCATATACATATATATTTGATATTCTTTCATTTTTTTATTAGTTTCTTTTAAACATAAACCCATTTCCTTTCTGTCTTGACTTCCTAATCCTAGCCTATGTTAGTCTTATGCCTACTTCTAACACTAATTAACATATTAGTAAATACATTACATACTTTTCATTACTGAAGATAGTGATGTTTACTGCATGCTTCTAAATGACAAGTCATTCGAGTATGGTCTTTTTATGATTATATTGTATAGCTGTGTAAAATGTCGCACTTGTTATAATTTTATATCTGTAAATCAATAGAAAATCCAGAAGATTAAAGAGAAACACAGTTATTTCTTTGTATTATAACTAGTCTGGGATGATTCTTCAGTTGGTAACAATCTACAAGTCTGTTATTTTAGATTTGTTGTTTTTGGCAGATGGAGCCTGCGTTTATTTCAGTGTTTATGCCAGTAACTAGAAGACATGAGTTTAGACTTCAGGGTGCTGCACCACTTAGCCTGAAGATTCATTCCGCTCAGAAATTTGTGTTTAACATGATGTTTTTGGAGAGCACAGATTTCGCCCTAGATTTGCTCCTGAACCATAATGATCAACATTTCCATTGTACCATTCAGCAATTTAATATCATACTGCAGACTGATGACTGTGATTCTTGGGTTAGCAAAGTGGAGCCAACAACTCCGTCTACACATTTAATAGTAAAAAGCGCTTCATGAATTCTCAGCATGAGCATGCAGTGAACAGACTGCTGGGCCATCATGTGCTGTAGATTAGATGTCACTGTTTTATCTCGGACGTGCTTTGAGAAACATTCTACAGTACTGGCAATATGGCAGAATACTGCCAGTTCTTCACCTAATGTGCTATATTTTTTCTGCAGTAGACATATCTATTACATATATAGTTATATGCACATTTAGAATTTCATTAAAGATTGGCTAGATTATACTGCGGTAAAAAATAATCCACAAATGCCAAAGACTTTAAACCATGGAAGGTTTGTCTGTTACTCATATTAAAGGTCTGTTGAGGGATGTCTGGGTGCCCCACTTTTTATCGCTGTGTCCTTACTTCTCCTGTCTGAGTGATGGAGCAGCCACCAGCCAGAACTTGCTGAGCCAAATGGAAAAGGGAACAAAAGTTCTACTGGCTCTTGATACCTAACTTTTTTTTGTTTTTTGGTTGCTAGGATTGAGCTCAGCGCCTTACCCTTGCTTGGCAAGAACTCTAACCACTGAGCTAAATCCCCAGCCCAATACCTAACTTTTCATTCATGAAACAGAATCAAATGGTTTAGGGAAATGTAGTTCTATCATAGATCTGAAAGAATCGAGAAATTTTTTTGGTTGAATAATTCTAGCAAACACAGTATAGCAAATGTTTATAGGTACAGCTATTGTGTAAATGATTATATAAGTAGATAAAAGAGAGTTGGCTTTGTCAGACCGTATTTCATCTTCACATAAACATCAATATTTGCTTATTCTTTTAAATTGAAGCAACATGATTATAAACAGCAATTATGATGGACATATATGAAGGGGAGGAAGCAAGTATTGGGACATTATCCTGTAACTTTTGTATTTCTGTCTATTTTTACCCATATTACAATCTTCCTTTTTCTGAATAACATATTTCCTGTCCAAGCCAGTATACATTTCCATATTAAGCCTATGAATATTTATATGTAATGAAAATGAAGTGTAAATCTGCATAAATAAGTTGGTTTACAATATAGTGAATTCAACTATGTCCATGAAAATACGGTTGAATGAAGAAATAGTTGTGCAAAGAAAAGGACTTTTATTATATAGAACGAAATTAGCAAATACATGTGCTAATATATGTAATATTTGTGATGTAATTTAATATTTATAATATATATATAATTTTTTTGAAGAGTGCAGTGTTAGATACTATATTTAATACCAGAAAATATATGGTTTTGCATTTTGTATTTTTGAATTAATGATCCCTTGGAATTAGTTTGTTTTTCAACATTACTTTTAATTGAGATAAAGAGCAAATTCCAGTAAAAATTTAGAGTAAGTTGAGGGAAAGTCTAGTAGAGTCATGATTTCCAGACTTTTCTGGGTAATGGAATTATTTAATGATATTGTAAAGAGTCCTAATACACAGTGTTCAGTCCGTACCAATTAAATTAGAATGTCTGCACGTACTAGGGGGTGTTGGTGATACAGACATTGGTATTTTTAAAAGATACCGATGTGGTTCCAGAGTTCGGTAAACTTTGGGAAACGCTGCTATAGAAAACATTGAATGAGAAACTTGGCATGAAAAATAATATTAACGAGAAGAGTTTACTATATTTGTCACTACATATTTTTGTACTTCTCCTAAAACAAAGTTTCTTAGGTAATCGTATATATATTCAAAAGTATTTTGCAAATGTAATTGTCAATGAGTACCTTATACATTAATTAAATTTTGTTACGGTAGTGGATATAACACGATGCATAATGTTAAATGCATCTTCACAATACAAAGTATATTGAATTAATATGTGAAAATAATATACCTTAGAATTGTGTTCTGGAAATTATAAACAATGGTAGTATATATTATTGAGAAAGAAGATAATTTCTAGACTATCAAATGATCTTTTGTTAAAATTTCAGATTCGTTGAAGTACTTTTATAGTGCTGTTCAGAGTTCAGTCTTAAAAATCTATGTCTTCTGCCAGGCGTGGTGATGTATGCCTGTAATTCCAGCACTCGGGAGGCTGAGACAGGAGGATTGCTGTGAGTTTGAGGCCACTCTGGGCTACATAGTGAGTTCAAGGCCAGTCTCAGCTACAGAGCAGGACCCTGTAACAAACAAACAAAAAAACAAGCAAACCACTACCAACACCCCCCCCAGTGTTTTCTGTGTGTATGTACAAGTGAATATATATGCCTGCTTATTTACTTCATTCACACATATGTATGTGTGTATACGTCCATCCACACAGTAAGCTGCTAGTATACAGTGGTCAATAACAGTACTTCGGAGGCCATGTTTTTAGTTTCAAACTTTAGCTTCTTTACTTAGTATCTTTTTAACCTTAAGCACATTCTTTAAACTCTGTGTTTCAGTTTCCTCATCTATAAAAGGAGAATAATGATGTTGCATAGTTCACTGAATTTTGAATAATATTGAATGAAAGTTATGAGTAATAAATATTAAATGAATCAAAACCCTACAAGAGAGCCTTACAATTACTAAGCACTAGAAAACTGTTATTTTGACTTTTTATTGAGGCATTCAGTATTGTTGCTTATTGAAACATGAATAAAACATTTTCCTTAGCAGTTTTAGTGTAGTGAAGGAGACACATGTATGTCTTTTACTACTGTGTGGTAAGCTTGATAATAATAGTATGTAGAAGGGGAAGCGGTGCCTCATCTTCAGGGAGGATGGACAGCAGAGTTCTGGAAAGGTTTCCAAAAAAGATAACCCAGACTATTTTAAGGGAATTTGCTGTGCTGGGAGGTGAAGATGAGAGTGAAGTGAGAGAAAAGGTGTCGAAAGCACGGCATGATCAGGGAGCTGCAGAGAACTAAGAACGAGAGGGTGGCGGGTATGTGGCTAGGAGAGGGCAGCCGGCTCAGAGAGGCGTGCGTCTCGGGCTGGGGAGGTTGTGCTGCTTCTTGACGGTAGCGCAGCGTTACTGAAGGCCTGATAATGTACATACTGGTATTTAGGATCAATAATCAATGCACTCACAGATACATTATCCGAAATGATAATCAGAGTGAGTTCCCAGTCCAGTGAGTCTCTGAGAGGTTTTTAACAGTGAGCAAGAAAGGTAAATGTTTTATTAATGTGCCTGTCCTGTAGTCTTCATTCCCTCTGGTTTTTCCATAATCTTCAATCATTTAGTCCTTATAATGAAAACTAGATAACTGTAATATGTGTGATCTTATTTTATCTGCACTTTGTAACAGCGTATAAGTAGCAGTAATTTTGTCTCTAATGTGGCTCTCAGACATAGATATGCTTCCCATTTTTACCAAGAAATCAGTCATGCTTGTTCCAGATCTACGATCACATTTTCAGTCCAAAGTGAACCCATTTTTGTAGCTTCCATTAGACTCGCATGGAGTTCTTCTTTGTGTACGAATTTACTAGGATGTAAGGTGTTACTGCAGGCAGGTATTTGGAGGCAAAAAGATCTTAAACGTATTTTCTGGGCAGTTACAAGGGACTTGTGTGTGTGTGAAGCTGCTGACGCCCTAGTCAGTGACTGTGGTGGTATAAATAAAACCGGCCGTATTGTGGGCGATACTACTTAAACTAAACTAAGGCCAGTCTGTGATAAAGGCCAATTAAGAGATTCAAATTGATCAAATAAATTTACTTGAAGCCGCATCCTTTTCATGTTGTAAAAATGTTAATTCAGGGATCTGTTGTTCATACTGCAGTCTTGGACTTGTTCCTCAATATTTTGGGGATTCAGTTTGTTTTTTTATCTGTACCAAATGTGTTGTGTTGGGCTACAACCTTTGGAAAATCATACCCCTCCCAATTCAGCTATCAAGCAGTGAAGAGTGTAAGATGTTACAAGTGCTCTGCCGATATGTGTCCGTATCATGCGCAAGGTCCAGAATTTTCTGAAGTAGAAAACAGCATGTTTGAAAGACAATTAAAGTTATGCTTAAAAACCTGAGCTTTTCTATTCAATATATAATTACTAATTTCCTTCTCTATGGTAACTTTCTCCATGCTGAAGAAAGTTTTAATTAATTACAAAAATAATTAAAATGTAGTCTTTAACTTTGAAGATTTAAACTCATAGAGGGAAATAGACTTAGTCAATTGATTACAAGACCATACACTCGCCTTCTTCAGATCTTTCATTGCATGTCACCCTTCCTACTGAGGCTTTTCCACACTCTACTATATAGAATTGCAACCCTATGTCTAAAAGCTCATTTTCTAGTCTTCTTCCCTTGTGTGATATGTGTTTTTTTTAACTTGTCATCATGTAAAATGCTGTATCTAACATACTATACATTTTACTTGGGGAAAAAAACAAAACAAAATAAAACTAGTGATGTCTTCCTCTCCACTTCTTACCAGTTCCATGAAGATGGAGCTGTTTTTCAAAGCACTATATGTTGGACACAGAGACATGGTTTTTCGTGGCACTGTTTTGGGCACATAGTCATTGGTCAAAAATACTGTTGAATGAAAGAACAAATAGATAAATGAGTGAAGTCACTGGGAATAAGGGGAAGAGTGACTTTTTTTTTTTTTTGCATGTAGCATAACCAAGTTAAATAGAATCACTCTTGGTTTTAAAAAATAAATAGAGGATTGCTGCACAATGAAGGATGAGGAGGAGGGAAGGATTTGAGGAATTACTTCTAATCTTGACTTGGCCATTAGCTTGCAGCAGGTATAGTCATCCTTGGGCTTCTGCTGGAACTGATGGAGTATGCTGTTTTCAATTCCACTTGGGATTCTACGTTGGTCCTGATAGCTTGCGTCAATCATATTTGCATTCTAACCCTTTAGATCCTAACACCTGTTGTTAAAGAGGCTCTTATTCACAGTAGTTTCAAGCCACCTGAAAATTTTAGTCTACTATGAATTGACCTGACTACTTAAACTCTATCAGGTTGTTAGGAGCAGAGATAGAAGAAGTTATGGGCAGCAGACCTGCCGAAGGCAGACGTGTGAATGCCTCAAGTTCAGGTTTGCTTTTTCAAAATGTATTTTATTGTGGTAAGAATGTTTAGCATGACATCTGCCTTCTAGACAGGTTTTTAAGAGTACAATTTATTATTGTCAGCCAGAAGCACAGTTTATTCAGGTTTCTAGAATTGATTAATATTGCATAAATGAAACTTTATGCCTGTTGATTAAATACTCCATTTCCCTTTCCCTCTAACCTTTAGCAAACACAATTCTGTTCTCTACTTCTGCGAATGTCACTATTTTAGATAACTCATTCGAGTGGATTCATGCATTATTTGTCCTTCTCTGATTAGTTTGTTTTACTTAGTATAATTTCCACAAATTTCATCCATGTTGACCCATATTATAGAATTTGTTTTAAGGCCAAACAATATCCCCTTGTCTGCATAAGCCACATTTTCTTTATGCATTCATCTATCAATGTACATTTAAATTCTTTCCCCATTTTGTCTACTGTAATTAGTACTTCAGGGAACATGGGAGAGAAAATATATTTTTGAGACCCTGATTTCAAGTCCTTTGTATAAATACCCAGAAATGACTTTACTAGTTTATATGATGGGTAGTTCTATTTTTAAGGAAAATCTATACTACTTCTTGTAGTATATGCACACTTTGTTTCTAGATTGAAGTAATCTCTTAAATTTTCTAAGGATCCAAACTGCATACTTACATAAAATATTTGTTTTTTGGTCAGAAAAATGAAAACTAGGGGAAAAGTAAATTTAATAAAATTTAAAAATTGATTTTTTTTCTTCTTTTTTGTGTGCTGGGGATTGAACTCACGGTCTTGTGCTTGCTAGGCAAGTACTGTAACCACTGAACTAAATCCCCAGCCCCTAAAAATTGATTTTTAAGATCACCACAATATCTATTATATTATACAAACCACAGTAATAGAAACCAGGTTCATCAATATTTTGTTTTGAATTTGACTTTCTTTGAATGATTTAATTCTGACTGTATGTAAAAAAGTTCTTTACTGAGTTGATAAATGAATTTGTAGATAAACTTTTTATTTCTGAAATGAATTAACAATAGATTTTCTAGTCCTGATATTTATTAGTAAATGGGAACCATTAGTAAGAAGTATATATGCTACTATCAAATAAAAGTTGAAGAAAACAAAACACATCACAAAGAAAAATAATTGTTGATAAGACTATATCAAAATGTTCATTTAATTTTTTGTACAAACAAATACTAATTTTTAGAGATCAATTTAGCAGTTCTGATTTTTATATACGCATAGTTAAGTGTCCTTGGTACTATTATTTAAAGTCAGCGATTTTTAATGGAAAGTTTTTAGAGTGAAATTTATACAATTTTTACTACCTGAGTACATTTTTGTATCTACTACCACCATCAACTTTCTGAACATTTCCACCAATACAAGAATCTTGCATTCCTTTTTATAACTACATCCACCCTTCTCCTGGCCCAGCTGGGAGCCAGGAATTTGTCCACCAATTCTGTAATTTTGTTATTTTAAAAATTTTAAGAGACTCGTAAAATACACAACTTTTAGGAATTGACTTTTTTTTTACATTCCACATAATTCTATGGCATTTTCAGTTGTGCATGTAACAACATACTGCTTTGTGATACTGTGTAGTAGCCACATAGAGTATATATGAATGATTGTTTAATCATACACTTACTGGAGGATATGTGGATGATTTCAGTTTCTGTCTATGACAAATAAAGTTCTATGTACTTTAGTGTACAGTTTTTTTGTATGAATATATTTTTCTGATTTTGAAATACATGGACAAGAGTACAATTGCTGGCTGTATATTATAAATTTAGTTTTATAAGAAACTTCCAAACTAATTTCCATAATGGCTGAACTATTTTATATTCTCATGAGCAATATAAGAATGGTCTATTCATTCCACATCCTTGCCAGCATCTCGTGCTGTAACCATTTTTATTTTGGCAATTCTGATAGGTATGTGGTAGCATCATTAGGTTTTAATAAATATATTTTTGGCATTTCAGTTTTACCAGGAAAGAGCCTTACCTTTCACTCTGAGCCACACTAAAATACTTCTAAAGAAGAATAAAACAATTGTACAATAATATGATTCTTGTATAAAAATAGGATAACAGTTTTGCATAATCATAATGGTTCCTCCCTGAGATTAGGAAATTTATCATTGTAAGTAATTAATAATTTAAAATTATTTATTTTGGTGTGTGTTTGGTCATTTGCAGCAACACTGCCAAATAACTTATGCCATGTATGTGTTGCAAATATGTTTGAATGGTATAAATGTATTAACAACTACAAAAATTTTATGAAGCATTTATATGTCAAATCAGTATGAGCTTTCAAATCTGCTTTCCTAGAGAGGACATATCTAATAAAGACACCTTTTTAGTACCCAATCATGGAATGAACCAATCTCCTTGTGTTTTATCTTTTCGTATATATTATCTTGCTTGATCTTTATGACAAATCTGTGAGTAAGTCATTTTATTTTGCAAATAAGAAAATTGTGTCTAATTGCTGAGAAGTCTTGTCCAAGACTGCACAGCTAATAATGTCAGAATTGTGACTGGGATGCATTTCTAATTCCCAGGTGCTAATTTCTAATTTCCATTTCTAATTTCTAGTCAGAACAGGAATTAGTACATGAACATGGGTAGATGATGATTATTATTTAAGATGTTTATCATACAGCACTCATAAAAGTTGATGTTAAATTCCATATCTGTGATCCAAAACAGTATTCTTTACCTAGCAGCTCAGTTATTTCAGATTCAGGTAATGTTTATTGAACTAATATGAGAGGTAATATGAATATGCAAACAAAGATAGAAGATACATAGATAGAAAAATGTTGGCTTGTAAAATTACAGATTTGTTCCACATTGCATTGATCTGTAGACTGAGCTCTAGAGATCCAATCCCATGTTTTTATAAAAAAAAATAGAAATACATTATCGTGATGGACTAATTAATGGTCACCTTGAGTGGGAAGGTCTAGCTGAATTGAGTCAGCGTGGTTCTGGGTGGCGAAGACCCACCTGAGTCTCTTTGTCCCAACAGCTGGAGAAGAACAGGAAGGGAAGACTGGGTTGCTGATTTTCCTGGAAGAAGTTTTGTTGTGGATGGTTTTCCAGATACGAACTTGGATGCCCTTGTCAGAGGAAACTCAGGTCCTCGTTGTGGCCTACTGGGATGGCTTTGTTTGCTTTGGGGACGCTCTGGTCTTGGCTTCTGACTTCAGCCTCGTATCCTGGCTCCAGTGTGGATCCCTGAGCCTTTTGGTACAGACACAGACTTACATGAACATTGCTCTGGGCTCTAAGCCCTTGACTGGATCCTTTGGGTCTCCAGCCCGTGGACAGACATTTTTCACTCTTCTGCATTTGTCTTGTTAGGCGAATATTATAAGAGAGTCTTGTAAATTTGTGTGTCCTGCATTAAATCTGCTCTCTTGCCAAGCACTGACTAGTACAATTGTATAATTAGAAAAGTCTATACGATGTGAAATGCAGACAGTTTATCTAAATTGACCTTACGGAACAAAAGTGAATTGTATAATTTATTAAGATAATTCTTTCAGATACCAGGTTATCTTTTAATTAACAGTTATTTGCAGTTGTGTATATTTTGTAAAAATAAACATTTGGGGCCTTTATTGATCAGCTTTCCTTTTACTGTGAGAAAAATACCCAACACCTTCAGCTTAAATGAGGAGAGGTTTAATTTGGGTCAGAGTTTCAGAAGTTTGAATCCATGGCTGACTAGCTCCATTTTAGGAACATCATTGTGGAAAGACGTGGCGTAACAGAACCAGTCATTTCATGGCAGCAGGGGGCCAGAGTGAGTTGGAAAGAATGACGCAGAGGAAGGGGCCAGGGATCCACCCAGACACACCCAAAAGTGCGATTTATTGTTTCCCTAGGTGGCTCCCAAACCAATCAAGTTGGCAATATATTTAACAAGTCACAGAGCCTCAGATCTGGTGGTGTGTCAATTTCAACACCTTCTGTCTTTTACTCTGGTAGTTACCAGCAGATTTTACTTGCTTCTTGTCTTCCTGACTTTCTCCCAATGCTGGCCCTGTCTCTAGGTCCTTCACCAACTCCCTGTCTAGGCCACTATAAGACACGTGGCTGTAGCCAGCCACGTGACTGGTGCTTTTCAAAGTCCTCTTCAGTATTTTAGACTGAGCGATTTGAAATGTAAAAGAAATCTTACCTTTTCTCTACTTAGGCTCTTCCACAGATCTCCTGTTGACCTCAGGAAGCAGTCTGAAGTCTTGTACAAATGGAAAAGGGTTTGACATCTTTCTGACAAGATAACTGGCCAGTTTACCTTCCTGGTAGAATTCCGGGCATCTCTGATGTTTTCTGGGTCCTCTCATGGATAGTTTTCTTCCTGGATCACAGTCTTACCAGCTGCCTCACGTGTGATTCACTCTATCAAAATGTTTCTTTGTTCCCGACACTGATGTTTGCACAGTTCTCTGAGGCATTGTCCTGCTGTCCATCGCCCTGCATGCTCTGCTCCGCTGTGTCCTGTTAACCAGCTTTTCTGCCCTCCGCCAGGGTCCTCCCAAATCCTTACGCAGAAATCTGTCTGTTTAGTGCTGTAGATGTTGCTCCTGGTGCAATGACTGTCACATAATCAGTGCTTAATATCCATTGAGTAGGTAAGAGTACAGTCTGCATTTCATTTTTCTCTTTATTGTAAATCAGAACTAACATGACTTTGTATTAAATCCTTAGATTGAAAGTCAGTGTACCGTACTGATAGCATTCCACCAGTTAGCATTATACAGCGTCACAACCCATCATTAACAAATGTTAAAATATGTACCCTCGTATTTCTGTATCATTTTAACTCTTAAAACAATACTAATTGACTCATTAAATATTTGGAAACTGTTCTTCCTATATGCAGAATTGATCAATAATATAGGTTTTTTTTTTTTTTTTTTTTGGTGCTGGGGATTGAACTCAGGGCCTTGTGCTCATGAGTCAAGCACTCTAACCACTGAGCTAAGTCCCCAGCCAATAATATAGATTTTTATATAGGAAGTTTAGAATGCACATTTTAAGATATTCTGTATTTTAAAATAATCTATGTTTTAAGATATAGATGAGGAAATATTTTTATTTATGCACAATAGAGTAATGTTTAATCTACCTTGGTCTTTTATTTATTTGTTTTTGCCCTGATTTTGTAAAACTTGGCAAATTTTTAATTAAAATTAAATCTTTAATACATAAAAAATGTACATTTGTGAGACATTGTGTGGTGTTTGTTAAGCAAATTTAATTGGATCAATGGATTGATATAAACATTTTATTTTTTTCCTTGTGTTTCCTCTGTAATGCTTCCCTTGAATAATTGTTATAACTTCATTCAATTGTAGGGGGTTGTAAAACTATCCTTTTTAGAAATCCACTTTCTTTTTAAAATACTATATTTTAGTAACAAAAACGTCTAAATGTAATTGTACTAAATAGCTCTATCGTGCTCGCTTCGGCAGCACATATACTAAAATTGGAACGATACAGAGAAGATTAGCATGGCCCCTGCGCAAGGATGACACGCAAATTCGTGAAGCGTTCCATAAAAAAGAAAAAAAAAAAAAAAAAAAAAAAAAAAATAAATAGCTCTATCTATAAGCAAATCATACAATAAAATATTTTGTCTCCATCTTTAAATCAACATTTCAGCCTGGCGTCTTGCCAGTTTTAACTTATTGTCACAATAAAATTTAATTAATACTACAGTGATACTGTTGGCATTTTGGATGAGAATGTTTGTTACCATGAAGAGTTTACCTCATTTAGCCATGGAATTTTATTATGTTCACAGAGAAGAGCAGAAATTCTTAAGGGGCATTTTCTTTTGATATGTTTGATGTTTGGGTCAAGTTGTCACTGAATGAAGTTTAGTTTTTCTGGTAGGTTTTTCTGAATTTAAAGACCACATACATGTACACCAAAGAGGAAAGAATGAAGAGAAAAATGAAAAGTGTCCTCAATCCTATCACCCAAATATAACAAGTATTTTTCTGTATGTCTTTACTATCTTAAATGTATGTTTCCTTTTCAACTTTTAGATGCTAATATGTAGACCATTCTGTTTCCTATGACCATAAACGTTTTTCCTTTTCACCTTTAAAAATGACATTTAGTGAAATGGCTGTGTGATGTTTCATCTATAACATAATGTTATCTTCAAATGGTGGCAGTTTGACTTCCTCTGTTCCAATTTGGATGCCCTTTCTTGATTGCTCTGACCAGGAATTGCAATACTATGTGACTGAAAATATTGTGAATGTTTAACAGTTTATTACAGTAGAAAGCACAGTGCCATTAATGGCCCTTTGTTATTCCCCCTGACTTTGAACACACTTCTCCCATCATTCTTGCCACTTCCTGAAGTGGTTCCGGAAGTCCTCTTTCCTGAGTGTCTTCAGTTGAACTGTTGTATCAGCCTCCATGTCCTGAATTCATTTAAAACACTTACATTTATGGACATTTTGACTTTGAGGAAGAGCCAGCAGTTGCATGGTGCGAGATCTGATGAATAGAGCGGATGAGAACACATCATGTTGTTATACGCCTGCCTTCCTGCAGAGGACATTCAACAGGAGCATTCACTGTATATTTGATCACACATTGTGAAGACACTCACAACAGGGGACTTCCAGACCTGCTTCAGAAAGTGGCAAGAATAGTGGGATAAGTGTGTTTAATGTAATGGGATGTGTTTTGAGAGAGATTATTTCAACGTGTCTTTACTCTAATAAATTTTAAAATTTAAACATTTACCATTTATTTTGATCTACTTCAAATGACAAATAAAAGTGGTGAAAGTGGGAATCCTTGTCTTGTGGCAGATCCAGAGAGAATGCTTTCAGGTTTTCAGTTGAATATAATGTTAGCAGTGGGCTTTTTATAGATTTAGTTATGTTAGGTTATGTTTTTTCTATTCCCAGTTTTCAAAGTTCTTTTAATGAACAGATGTTAAATTTTACCAAGTGCCCTTTCTGTATCTATTGAGGTGATTAGATGGTATTTACCCTTCATTTTGTTGATGCAGTGAATGCCATTTATTAACTGGTGTATGTTGAACCATTCTTTCATCCCATTTGACCATAATAAATAATCTTTTCTGTATGTTTCTGAAGAATTTTCCTAGCATCGAGTCGATGCTCTTTGCATCTGGTTTTTGGTACCAGGGTAATATTGGCTTCAGAGAATGAGTTTGGGAGAATTATTATTATTTTCTTTTTTTGGACTAACTTGAGAAGAATTGGTACTTGTTTTTCTTTAAATATTTTGGAGAACTCAGCAGTGAAGCCATGTGTCTCTCGGCTTTTCTTTGATGGATAAAAGTTTTCTTTCTTGAAAAGTTGTTTGTTTGTATCTGTCTAGCTGTATGCTTGCTATACTTGAAGTGTACATTCATCTTAGGAAGCAGGCGCGTGCAAATAACAGATCTTGATTTTTTTGTTCCCTTGCCCCTCCGTACTCACCTCCCTCCCTCTGTCTCTACATCCCCTGTCCCCATTTTCATTATTGTCACTGTTATTTTTAGGACATGTTTACAGTGTTAATGTTTACATTCATTGTGGGTGTTTGGTACAAGTACCTGGCTCAACATTAATCATTTTACTTCACCCTTTCCACCCTCTAGATTCCCTGGGCTTCTTTCCATTTGCGAAAGATCTATCATCTCCCTGTTTTCTTCTATCACTCCAGTATTTTGTTCTTTATTTGAACTTTGCATTATTGAAATGGGATATTATACAGTAGTCAAGCTTGTGTGTCTGATTTATTTCAATTAACATTACATATTCCATCTTTTTCTTACAATTTTTTTTTCAGATTTCTTATTTCTTCATGATTCAATCTTGGTAAGGGATGTTTGTCCAGTAATCCATCCATTTCTTGTAGGTTTTCGAATTTGTTGGCATTTAGTTGTTCATAAAGGCCTTATTATATATTCATTTTGTTTCTATGGTGTCTCTTGAAATGTCTTCTCTTTTATCTCTGGTTTTATTTATTTGAGTCTTTTCTGGTTTTTTTTTTTTGTGTGTGTATGAGTTGATCTACTAAGTGTTCATTAATTTTATCTTTTTGAAAGTAGTTTATTAGTTTGATCTTTTGTATTTCTTTATTTTTGTCTATTTCATTTATTTTTGCCCTATTCTTTATTGCTTCTTTCTTTCTTCTATTTTTGGGTTTGGTTGGCTCTTGTTTTTGTAGTTACTTGAGGTGCAATCATTTGTTTATTTGAGATTTTCCTACTTTTCTGATGTAATGTTGCTATAAACTTCCCTTTCAGTAGTGCATTTGTTATATCCCATAGTCTCAGTATGTTGTGTTTTTATTAATATTTCAAGACATTTGATATTAATCTGTTCAATCATATGGTCTTTATTTGAACAATTTTATTCATTTACATTTAAGGCATTTATTGATGAAAGGTCTTAGGCTTAACATTTTATTACTTGTATTTTTGCTTAATTATGACTTGTTTCTGTCTTCTCTCTTCTTCCTCTCTGTATGATGTTTCCTGTTCCTAATTTTGGTGATTGAATTAAGCTTTCTTATTTTAAAATAACACTTTGAACATCATTAAAATAGAACTGGATGATTGGAAAACAACTGTCAAGTGGTTAATATTTTGCTGGGTTAAAATCTCTCCAAAATCAGTAAGAAAAATTAATGCTCTAATGGAGAAATGAATAAAATATGGATGTGCTATTCATAAAAACCCAAACAATTGAAAATGTGATGAACATTAATATTTAATTGAATATATCCAGAAGGAATCAACACTGCTGTATTCTTTGACCGTGAGATTGGTAGAATTTAAAAAGGCTTATTGTGTTGTGAAGATATAGGAAAAGGGAAATCTAATAACCAGCTATGAAAGCAACCTATTAAAATCGAATCAAGATAACTTTTTCTACTCCAATGTTTAAGACTTTATCTCAGCCAAATATCTTGATAAATGCAAAAATAGGACAGTTAATTTTTGCATTGAGAAACAATGTGAAAATTTTTAAATCTCCAAAATACAGAGTTAATTGGTTAAATAAGTAATATTATTAATATCTAGTAATGAAAAGGTAATAATAGAAGGGGAGGTGGGATAGTGAACGATTGGTGAGTCGGTACTAAATTCTAGTCAGGAGTAAGAAGTTCTGGTGTTCTGTGGCCCAGTAAGTTGATGATAGGCAACAGTCATATATATAAAGTGTAATTCAAAAAGCTAGTAGAAAGAATTTTGAATTTTGCATCATGAAAAATGATAAACCTTTGCATGTACATATGTGTTTAACCTGTTCTAAACATTAGACAATGCATACATATATCAAAACCTAATGTGGTACTTTATAAATGTACCACTTTCATGTTGATGTATCAGTCCAAATAAATTTAACAAAAATAAAACAATTCAGAAAAAAATGAAATAATATAAATATATTGTTCATTGAAAACAGTCATATAACAAACCAGAATAATTTTATTTTTATGTATAAACATAATTATTTGTTTAAAATTCAATCAGGTAAGAGTAACAGATATACAGATATGTGGTGGACTGTATACTACATAGTCAGCAACTCAGGCTAATGAAAGTTCTACCATATTTATTTTTGGTTTTTTTGAGACAGGGTCTTACTGAGTAGTCCAGGCTGGCCTTGAACTTACCGTGTAGCCCAGGCTGGTCTGGAATTCATGGCGATCCTCCTGCCTCAGCCTCACAAGCACTGGGGTTACAGATGTGAGCCACCACACCCAGTCAAAGTTCTGCCACATTTAACATTTGGCTTTCAAGGTAACCATACTTATCAACTTCAGCCTGGCAGAGGAGAAAACGGCCTAGAGGATTATAAGTTGGAGATATTTTTGTTCCTGGCCTATACGTGGATCATATGACTTTTACTATTGGTTTTATTGTCTATCGTTCAGTCGTACATCCCTAACTTATTACAAAAGAATCTGGAAAATATAGTACACCTGGAGAGACAAGAACTACTTTTGACAAAGAGGCCCTTGAATCTTGTGCCACAACATTTTGAGGGGCATTCATTAAAGGACATTGCCTGGGATCAGGCAGACCGAAGGTCAAATCTTGATGTTCCTCTTGCCACCTGAGGAACTGTCTTGATCACTTCATTCATCACTGAGACACAATACACAACACCAGCAACTCAAATGAGAAGCTTATTTTGGCTCGTGTTTGTGGTTGGCCGCAAAACAGAAAGGGTGAGGTGAAAGGATCTGGTGGGGGAAACTGCTTGCATCATGGTGACCCGGAAGTAGATAATGAAGGGAAGAAGTAGGGCGGAAGATGCACTCCTTCAGGTTCTTCCCCTGTAATCTGCCTTTAACCAGCCCTGCTCCCAGCAGCACACTCAGCTATGGAACTCACCAGTGAGTCAACCCGTCTGTGGACACAGCACCACATCATCCAGCCACCCTCCGCAGCCCTGCTCTGAGTGCATGAGAGTTTGGGGGGAACATTCTAAACGTAAACCACAATAGGGATCCTGAGGAAAGTATTTACCCTACTTTTGCCATAATATGTACATCTCTAACATAGATATAAGAATATCCACAAAATAGCTATCCTCACAAGGATTGAATTGAAATCCTATCAGTTGCTTAAGTTTCTATTTATGGTAAAAAATGGTATGTTTTATAATTATAATTGTTAAGTAATGATATATGTCATAGATACTGTAATAAGTACATTAACCATCTCACCTACCAGCCAGCAAAGAATATCTCCCAGTTTAGTGCTTTTGATTCATATGAGTATAGTTTGTCTTGGTCTTTGAAAAGCTTCTTAAGAAATGAATGTGAGCTAGCATATAAGTGTGTTTTATTATTAAAGAAAAGATTAAATTTTTTTGTTTAAAGGCCAGAGCCTTGGAAAACAGGCAGATGGAACTGAAAGGCATTTAGCCGAGCAAAGCCCACCACGTGGGTTGTAGAATGAACACAGCTAAGACGGTTCTGATTTGGAGAAGGTGGAGATCCGCAGTGAGTAGTAGACAAGGAAAATCCAAAGCATTGAAGCCCTATCAGTTTTGCGCATATCTTTCTTCGGTGATTGTTATATCTCTGTTGTCTCTATTACTGCTTTCCTTGCCAGTCTGGGCAAATCTCAGTACCGAGAATTAGGGATGGAGACTGTGATGAACAGGAGTGCCACGAGCTGAGGAAGATAGAGGTCTGCCTGGTACAACACTGTGACACCCTAATTCAGTCTGTATTAGTTTGCATATGTGGAAAATTCGGTAGAGTCATATTTCTGAATACTGACCAGATGGTTATTTTTCCAATTCATTGTAACTATATTAAAATGGAAAATGAAGCTACGTAATTTGAGGATGACTACAAATATCCGTAGATACTGATGAGATTTACTAGCAGTCTGCTGTGATATTGCTCAAAGATTATAGAAAAATTGTTTCTCTTTAATGTTAGATCTAATGGGAACCGAAAGTTCTTTTGGAAACATTTGATCATTTGTGCAAGGTGAGGGATGTGACATGCAGTAAAACTATGGAATGTGTTTTGTGTAACTACTTAGCAAGAGGACTGTGTCTACCTGTTGTGTACTGTCATTGTCTTTAGCCTGCTGTGATGGGTGTGGAGACCATACATGGTCTCTTATCCCTGCATAAATCATACCTCTCAGCTGCTGGTGTACTTAGTATATGACTAGTGATCATTTCGCTTTCTCACTGAAACTCAGTAAATTACAAATTGTACAGAGAATTTAGGGTCCAGTACAGCACATAGGAAAAAGGGACAATTTTTAAAAATTCCTTCTGTTGGGTTTTAATTTTATGAGAAGCAGAGTAGAATTTAAGTCACTGAATGTCAAAATGTTCTAGAACTATGATGTGAAACTACTGAAAAAATAATGTTTCTAAACTTTACAGATTGATTTCTTTGGACAAAATATGAAGAGCTCATTTATTAGGCAAATCGTTCATGGTATTTTAACTGTTAGTTCTCAATGTACTTTAAAAAGATTTGGGTTCTGGCTGAAAGACAGCTGTAGTTTGAATATTAGTGAAGGATACCAAGATTTCCCAGAGTATGCACATAAAAGCTATATAGTTAAGTAAAAGAAAAGCTGGTGTCTTAGTTGCTTTTCTCTTATTGCTGAGACAAAATACCAGGCACACAAAGTTAGGGGAAGAAAGGTTTATTTGGCTCATGATTGATATACTTTATGAAGTAAGATTGTTGTAATATTCTAAAATCCATGGAGTGAGTCCTATTAAGAGTATATGAAACTACAAATTACTGCATATTGGGAGGCCAATATGAAAAAGTCAATTCACATGAATAAATCTAAGATTTTCTTTCACTTGGCTACTCCTTGGATTCTCCCAATTTTGTCTCCACTTACTCTCCTCTTACTTTCCTGGCTAAAGCAAACCTATCTCATGTCATTACCCCCTGCCTACATCTAAACAGCTCCTCTTCAGACATTTCAAATATCCACAAATTTCACCAGTGTTTGTTTTTTCCTTTCCTACTTCATGTATCATTGATTTAAGTTGTGGTTCCAACTGACATTCAAAGAGAAAGTACAGTATTTGCAAGTCAAACCAGGCAATAGAGGACCACTTCCAGATTCTCTGACCTTTACTTTCAGATTTTTGCTAGCTAGTGTTACTTGTATTTTTTCACCCATTTTGTATTCTCTAGTTAACTCGTATTATTGCTGAAATCACATCCGTTCATCTGTTGAGTGAAGTCTTTCTATATAGAAAGAGTAAGATACTCTTACATTAAGAATTTTTTTAGGAAATAATAATTGATAGTGTTGCTACCAATTCTTAAGATCTAGGGAGATAAAGAGAATATAATCTCTTCCCTAAAGAAACCAGTGGCATATTGCCATAGACATGTAGACAAAGAATGTAACATGAATACAAAACACAGTGATACGTGATTATTGCACAAAGATTGACAGAGAGCAAGGAGAGACTCATAAGGAAAGTATTTGAAGTAGGCTTTAAGGGATGATCAGGTCTCATTCTCTGAGTTACTTTGGACATTTATCAAATGGCATTTTATTTACTTCTTTGCATTAATTATCTCTTTACTCACGTAATGTATCTATTTGCTGTACTGTGAATTCTGTGTATCTTTGTTACCTAACAAATTTCGTTACCCAAGAGTTCTCAACAGAAAAACAGTGTTCAGTAAAGTTTATTGAATGTGATGAGACATAAAATTTTGAAGTCATCCCCCAAATTTATCTATTTCTTTCTACTATGCCTTTTCTTTCTCATGTCTTAAGAAAGGAATCTTGGCCTTCTTTCTTTTCTATATTACATTTCCCTCTTGCCATTTTCTTGAGTTAGTTTTTTTGACAAATTTATCTTATTTTATTCAATGGGAAACATATTCAAGTCACTGGTCATATCACTGAGGCGTGGCCCTGTGATTTCCATGGCTGCTGTGTCTATAGAGGAACTGAAGACACTGGTCTGAGTGATTCACAATAACTCTAAGAAGTCTTAGGGGTTAGCACAAACTTATTTGCCTTTCAGTTTTTATTGAAACACTTATAAGCCTGCTTTTTGTAATGATTCTGAGGGTTATGTGCTTGTATTAGCCAATAAATTGTGCCAATAAACACCAAAAAGATAGTGAATATTTCAAGTCAGTGATTATAAATAGCTAAAAGTTATGTCATCTTGATTATTTTATATGTTGTGTTGATTTGGGGGAGCTCTATGAAATAGAACCAAACAAAATATATAAATATTTACATTAATATATGCCATCAATATTTTCATATAGACAGACATTCTGTATAATATTATCTATAAAGACCTTATTTTGAGAACACTACTGTAAAGGAGAGAATGATGAATCTAATTCTATAGACAAAGCCGTTGGTGACATGTATGACAAATACAATGTTGAAGGTTAAAATTTAACTTGGGAGCTGATAAATTTTGTTTCAATGAGGGAGTACAGACTACACTTATTTTAATTAAAATTTGCTTTTTCAACAAACTTATTAAATATATGTCATGGATCAAGCAATGTACTAGAGATCGCTGATACAGAGATGACCAAACATTAGCTTTATCCCTGAAAACAAAGTTTACTGATACAGGTTTATGCTTCTGATAATCATAGCCAATGAAGAAATTTAATAAAAATCACTATTGACCAAGACTGCACTCTGTCTTTACCGAGAGTGTTAAGTAGATGGCCTGAAAGAGAGGATTTTATTGGTACAATTTAGGATACATTTTTGTCTGTTAGTGAAGCAGAGGGTCTTGTGGAGTTTGAATTTATCTATGTTATAGGAACAGAAAGATTAACTCTGTTTGTTCCTGGGGGATGCTGATACATTAAGATGTGAACAAAACAATGAAAGGGAACTGATGAGGTCATATGTTATACATATTGTAATAATCTTTGCAGAGAGCTGAATGTGTACTTTAAAGAATTACGCATTTTCAAATTGGTTACGGAACTGTGAATGCAACTCTTTCCATCTAACCAATTCTGTGTAGAGTATTCACATAACAAGTTTTTTGTGTGTAAACTAAAAGCTTTGGGCCACAAAATGAAACAGAACAAAACATATTATAGTCTCTTTTTCTGAGGTTCGGCCTTCCTTGAATCTGAAAATACTTAGTTTAAATAGGAAGAGGAAGGAAAGAAGGAGACAAAAAGCTTGTGGAAAACATCCAGTAACAGTAAAGAAATTAAGAAAATATAATGTCTTTTGAACAGCGTCCTTACGAAAGTGTTCCTGAATCCATTTGAAGAAAAAATGCATATGTATTGGATAGTATAATCTTCCATTTCAGCGAATTACACTCTGTAATCCTGTATTATATATTGAAGGACACAGCATAGCTTTCCTTTTTAGCGTTTAGGACAGCAGTGGTATCTGAGCGATAAAAATGAAACAAAATATAAAACACATATTATGGATATATTGTTTTAGCAAATTCATTAGTTTAGAAATACTTTCTACATTGATTCTTTATTTTTAAAAACAAAATAACAAAATAAAATTTAATTTTTAGAATATTTTAAACCTGCTTTAATGGATTTATGCAATCTTGCATAATACTTAAAATATTAGTAAATGAGGTCCTTCCCTGAAGACCTACAGTGTCCAAATCCTCAATAAACTCAGTGATGATGAAAATTCCTTTTGTAGTGTGATTACATGTGAAATGTGTTCTAAATAAAAATTCCTGAGATGTTACACTATAACTTGCAGGTGGGTTGGTAATTTAGAATTCTACATTAACAACTTTTCCTCATTTCAAGTAACAACTTTCTCTTTCTAGCCTCTTCAGCATGGTCATTTCATTATTGAGGAAGGATGTCATTTAATTCCTCAGGACCGCCCTTTTTTCATTAGTGACTAGAGCTATTCCTGTTATTCTCCAAATAGGTATAGTTTTGGAACAAGACAGACTAGCTTTGACAGAGAGATCTGCATATGAGTCATTGGACCATTTTAATTATGTTAGCTAAATTTCCATTTTCTCTTCTGTAAAATTCTGGGTCGTGAGCTTTTGAAGTTCACTGCTTAATGTTATTTAGAATTATAACAAAAAATTGTACTGAATTTTAGTACAATGACAAGAACACAATACATGTTTGATAAATGGTTACTAGGATAATCTTAAATATAGTGATTATTATACTGTACACGAGAACATAATCTCCGTAGAAATGTTTCTGTTTGGTTCACTGATACATTCCCAGTGCCCAGGAGAGTGTTTAGCAAACATTAAGTGTTCTAAATATATATTTGCTGAAACATTGAATAAAGGAGTGGTGAATGAATTACTTTGCCCGTTGGATAGTTCAGCCGGGGAGTTCAATCTTCAAGAATTGCTTATGGTTACTGTTGACAAAGAAATGGTGGATATAGTTTGTGGTTTTGAAACAACATTTTCAGACTTACTAATGTATACAGTATTTTGAACCTGAAGGAAAATCGATGATGTGTGAACACTTTTCTATATTTCTGATGCATGTGTATAGCTGTTTCACAATATCACATTTTAGTGAATATAAATTCCAGTGTACATATATATTTATGTGCATACATATATATATTCTCAATCATAAATTATGCAGTACCTTTTAGCTTATTAGATAATTATTTAACTATATCTTATTTACCAGAATATAACGGGAAGTTGCTTTTTATGCTGGAGTATCAGAAGCTTCCACCTGATACTTTGCCCAGAGTAGTTCTGACTGACGTGTGTTTTGTAGCTCACACAGCTTCTCATGCATTTGTCAGATTCTCAGAGAAGCTACTTGTTGGTTTGCAGAGCAGATAAACCCTGGAGCTTAGAAGTTAAGTGATATTTAGAAATACTTGGTCCAAGTATTTATGGACTTAAGTAGGTCCATTTACAGTTTAGATTCTTTGGTAGTATCAGAGAAATTTAGCAGCTGTCTCACCTTCCAAGTTTAGAAAAAAACTTACTTTTAAAAAAAATTTCTGCTAAATACTACATTGCGGCTCACAAGACTGGCTCCGGTACCTGTAGTCTGATTATTTGTGGTGCTGTACTTCAGTGTTCCTAATGCTTAAGAGTATGTACATACATGTGCCCACAGTAAGAACACTTCTCAAGATACAAAATGAAAAATTTCCGTTAAATGCACATTTCTTCCGGTTTGAGAGCCAGTCCAGCTTCCTGGTGCCTGACTGTCCATTCTAGTCATGAGCTCTTCGGCTTTTTTTTTTTTTCTGTTGTCAGAGTTCTGTCAGCTCAAAATGCCTTTCTTGTCAATTCTGGACACACTGCCGGGAGATGCTGAGATGAATAGGACCATTTCTGAGGTGTTTAACCTGCATGCGTGATGCCTATTTCAAGATCCTTCAATCTGGGAGTCACTCTTATTTTTCACATTTAAGTATTTGAAATAAGTATTTGAAAGGACTTTCTTTATCTTATTCTGACCACTTCAAATCAAATGTTTTAGAAATGAAGGCTTTTATGAAATCTGCTTTCTCTGTTCCAAGTAATGCAACAACGTATGAGTTCTGAGTTACAATTAGTTCCAAATGAATTAGAAAATAATTCACCTTGTCTTCCTTTTACTACATTTTCTGTATCTTTTGATAAAGTTATAGTTAGTGCAAACAGATTAGTCATGTGCTTACAAATTACTTCACAACTATTAAAACCCCTTCTTTCTATCAAGACATCTGGTTAACAACATTATATTCTCTCTAAAGGCATATCCAAGAAGGTATTTTCTTGCAATGTGTTATAATGCTTGAGCATATTCTAGGATTGATATTACTTTGAGCTAGCAAATCTCAAGAGGGCAGAAAAACATTTCTTAAACTTAAATTCTATATATGCTTAATTACACAGTGCGGACGCACCCCGTGTTTGCTGGTAATCACCCCCGTTGCTGAGTTGTTCGCATTAAAGAAAACAAGTGTACTCCCGAGAAATCAAAGCGTAGAAAAAGGAATATAACACTTAGTTCTCTTACGAAAATTCAGAATAAAGCTCATTCAATGTGTTAATGATCCCGATGCTTCCCAACTGCAAGAAGAGGATTTATTAAATTAAAATTTCAGTTAAGATGGAAAGCACAAAAGCCCTTGTTAATATACTTATGTCTTCTATGTCATAAGAGAAGTTCTCTTTGACTTTCCTTGCTTTATTTTACTTAGTTTTGTATTTCTCTCCTGTTTTATTTATTTACTGTTTGGTCTGGAAACTTTATAAGCTTTATTACAAAATAAATCTGCATAATACTTTCACAATTTTTTTAATAAAGGTTGAATAAATATAGAGATATTTACAGCTCATCCTATGCAGAAATATTTAGAGTTATTTAGATATTTATAGAGATATTTAGAGCTCATCCTATGTAGAAAATATGGAGGGCAGAAAGGCATGAAAAACCTCATGCTTTCATCAGTATTTTGAATCCTAGATCTGAAGCCACACTGTTGTGTGTATCCTTGTTTTCTGCTTGTTGTGGATTCTGGGAATGTCAAACTGTCCTTGATAATAACCAAAATCCAACAGAAGTACAATAGTCTGTTTACGATGTGGATAGTTATTCCCTATTTGGTACACCAAGCCAAAGATACAGAAATAACTATACCCCTTTGTAGATAGGTATGCATAGGCATAGTGTACACCTTTTCAAGTATTTCTAAACCTGATAAACTCAAGCTTTTATTGTTGTCGTTACTAATTTTTATTTGTTTCTTTAAGTATTACTTTGAGTGAAAGGACGATGACTTATGTTTACAGTGCCTCACTTCCTTCCAGAATGATGTCATTCCTTCCTTCATTCAGTCATTTTGATTCGGTCAAAGCAGCCATGCACTGTGAAGACATGAAGTGTAAGAGGGATAATGAACACAAAATCACTGCTCTAAAGGAGCAGTAGGAACTGAATCAGGGAATTACACAATTTTAAAATGATTTAATAGCTCCCATAGCCAAGTATATTGTTAATATTATGAAAATAATGTAATGAAAGACATTTGAACAAGGGGTAGTCACTTCTGGAGGGAAAAAAAAAAAAAAGGAGTGGATTTTTCCAGGTAGGAAGTACAGTAGGATAAAGAGGGATAAACTTGAGTCATTTGTAGGAAAATGAATGCACCTCCACAGCATAAGATTACTTGAATTTAATCAGACACACAAGGTTAATATTGCAAGATTTTTTTGTGTGTGTGCTGGGGATCGAACTTAGGGCCTTGTGCTTGCTAGGCAAGTGCTCTAAGCACTGAGCTAACTCCCCCAGGCCTGCAAGGTTTATCTTGTATGAGAAAACACAAAATGGAAATAAAGAGCAAACTAGAAGATAGATAATAAACAGGGAGATAGATCTTTTGTAAAAGGGGAAGGGACCAAGACCTGGGGGGTAAGGATGGGAGGGAAGGTGGTAAGAAAAGAATTAGGATGTGTTATGTACATGTACCAACTCGCCACCAAGATTTTAGTCAAAATGTACTGCAAAGATGTGCTGTTTTTTTTTTTTTTCTTTTGTTTTTATGTTTTGTTTTGTTTTGTTTGTTTTTGGTGTTGGGGATCGAACTCAGGGCCTTCGCTTGCTAGGCTAGCACTCTACCACCTAAGCTAAGTTCCCAACCCCAATGTGCTAGTTTTTAAAAGAATGAAATAAAAAAACACAATAAATAAACAGAGTTGTGCACCACCGGGCCCTGATGGGTAGTTGGAATTGGTAGGGCTCCCTGATTTCCACCATATGTCTTAAGGACTGACATAGTGTCAAAGAAGAGTGTCAGATGTATGTGATCAATTAGTGCGTAATATACCTGTGAGGCTTCAGGAGGGGTGGAATAAAAATACATCCTGGCACCCAACTTTTAAGAAAGAGATTTGGGACCAATTGAGGATTTTGGCATGAGTGTTTCAGTAGAAACTGACTCTGGGGAAGTTGATGAAAATATTCAAGTAAAAAGTAATAAGTAAGAAGGGACAAGAGACAGAAAAACATGAAGGTTCACAGAGTGACTGATTGTCTATCTTAACATTTCGGCAAATAAGAAAATAAGGGTGGTAGACAGAATGCCTCTTCCATAAAAGGAAATATCAGTAAATTTTCAAAAAGTATGGATTAAATAATTGGACTGTCTATATGTAAACCACTAAAGTTTGTGTATACGATAATTTAAATATCAAAATTTTCAGCACATAGCATCATGTTTGAAAAGTTTACCTGTGATTAAGTGCCTTCTGAACTGTAGGATGCCCATTTTCCTTCAATTTGTACTTGTAATTCACACTAATATTATGAAGTATTGTAAAAATATAAAAGAAAATCTCTCAAAATTCCATGCTACTACTATTTTTCGCATGATTGACAGATATACAGCTTTAATACTAATAGAAACCAGAAGAGTGAAACTAAGAATAATCAGAATTCCAGTCTTCAAAGTTCTATCAGGAGTATAATAACTAAACTGGATATTTTCATTTTGCTATGTACTCAAAAATTTTCTTAATTCACATGGATAATGTTGATCATGTATAGGCTTGTTTTAATCTTTGAATTGGATGCTGAATCATATAGGTAGACAAATAGGATTTTCATAGTTTATTTAGAAAGGAAATGTGGTTTGCCTATGAGTAAGAAATACACTCAAGATTTTTTCCTGCCTGTTCTTTCCCTCTATTCTTTGGTAAAAATCACTGCACTGGATTCTTTATAGTTAGAACTTTACCAAACTTCTACTCTATATAGGGCTTATTTAAAATATAGAATTAAGCCTCACAGGTATTTATTCACTGTATAGAAGTAAATCTTTCAAAAAACCATTTTGACTGCTAATGCCTGCATTTTTTAAAAAGTTAATTTGTCAGCCCTTATATCCGTCACAGCTGAATTAGTTTACTTAAGTTGTTTATTTGATTAAAGTGTAATGTTCCACTTAGTTTGCAAACGTTTTTGAATTTTTCTGTCATAGACATGATATTTGTAGCTACATAAATAATTTTTTTCTCTTTCTTTGAAAAACAGTGTATTGTGGAACATATCATAGTATAGTGTTTGTGTTACATATACATATATATATATATATTCTGCACATATGGAATTTAAAAACAATTCTGTTCTTTCTTTACATTTATAACATTATCTCATACTGAAACCACTCCTGAAATTAAACTGCCAGATG
Organism: Hystrix cristata; assembly: GCA_004026905.1. NCBI lineage: Eukaryota > Metazoa > Chordata > Mammalia > Rodentia > Hystricidae > Hystrix > Hystrix cristata. The sequence goes on along the minus strand of PVJO010003554.1, from coordinate 67,935 downwards.
TTTTCTTAGGAAAATCCATTTTGGTTTCCATTACTTTTGGAAAACCGACTTTAGGTAGAAATGGATGGGGAAAATGAATGCCGTAATTATGTCATTAGGCAAGTATAAATTGTTGCCATTTTGTACTTAAATATGGTTAATTTTTTCTTGGACATATATTTCTATATTGAAATGCTTATAAAATTAAAATATAGCTATTCAGTTGCTTCAAGCTGATAGAAGAAAACCAAGTAGTCTTTGGCATGACCTTTTCATAAGTTTTTCATGTCTTAGTTCTTTCAGGAACCCTGTTTCTTTGGAAGCAGAAGAGTAGGGAAATTGTCCTAGCCCTTTGCCGGCCTGCCCTAAACTATCAGATCTACCATCTCATATAGGCTCTGTCACTGCAAAGAGAGAGAGAGAAATAACCGGGGTGGACTGGAAAGGGTCACCTGGTGGTCTGCATGAGTTGCTAGCAGTGATATCGGCAGTCACAGGCCAGTCTACTTGTCTTAAGTCACGGCAAAAAGTCTGCACAAGAATTTTGATGAGGTGTTACAATAATATTGTAACTCAGTCTATCCTCAAATCGGTCTCATAAACTTCCACAGATAAGGTCACCAGTGCTGTCACTTCCTTTTTGTGATGTTTCGCCTCCGAGGAAGGAAAACCAGCTCCTGTGTTCATTAAGAGTTCCTAGCCACCGGGGCTGGAAAGTAGTGCCCGTTGTAAATGTGCAGACACGTTTATTCCAAACTACAGCTTAGGAGTACTGGCAAAGTGACTAGGAGTCTGTCGAGAGTAAGCAGTATTTCGGAAAATGTGCTCATAAAATCAAAAGCTATTTATTTGAACAACTGTCCAGGAAGCAGCGACAAGTGGCAAAATACTGTGTCAGAGCTCTGTAGGACGCTGAAAATATTTCTGAAAATTAACCTCTGGTCAGCTGGGAAGTCGTGATGGATGCTTAAGTAAGCACAGTAATTGTCTTAGATAAAACAAATAATTAGATACCAAATACCTAAAGAGTGATTTTGTAATGCTGTTACTTCAAATCAGAACATGCTTCCAAAGTCCTAGAAAACAAATTTTTCACAACTTCTTTCAGGTTTTTCTTCCCATAACTTTTTTTGTTTCCTTGAATCCCAGGAAACTAACCCAATTAACACATAAGTATTCTGCATGTTTGTCTGTCAAATTAAATTTTAACTTCCCCAGTAAAGCATCGAATGTTAAAATGGTCGTTGTATCCACCACGACTCCCACTGAAGTGTCAGCCGTAAATGTTGAAAAATGTGGTAGATTGTATTCAAACATCGAGTGCATAATTTTCATGAGTTTGGGAAGGGTTCGACCATTGTATTTCTTTCTTTTCTACAAACAACTTTGAGTTAATAGACGCTTCCAAGAAATATGGAAGAAGAAAAAGATCTGTGTCCATAGTCTTAATCGTTATGCTTTAATGATTCTCAGAATTAATCACTATGATTTTCATCAGAAACTAGTCGTAGAGGGTGGGGAGTCTGACTTGGTTAGCTATTTAGGAAAAATAAACATGTTAGCTCTTCAGTATATTGCATATAATAATGTAAATTCCATGCTAATTTGTGGTTATTGAAACTACCAAACTATAAGAAAAACATTTATTACTTTTGAATATCACATTAGTGTGAAAACTAATAAAAATTTGATAAGATTTATTAACTTCATAAAAGTCAAAGCACAATACTGAAAAAAAAGAACAATATTCCAATATGAAAAGCAACAAAATTGGAAAAAAAAGGCTTTTTTTTTTTTTAACAGAAAAAGGCACAGTACTGTATATAAATGGGTTATATATTCATTAGTAAAGGACAGAGGCCCTGAAGTGTTGGGAAAGAAAATGGACAAAAACATTTACAAAAGAAGAAAAAAATGAAAAATGTCAAAAGTTTTTCAATATAATGAAATAAATCCAAAGTAAAATAAATGTGAGAGCCTATTGTTCACCCATTAAACATATTTTAAAACAAATAATGCAAATATGAGTGTAGATAAAATACTGCTGTTTCATTAAATCTACAAAATATTTTGAAAATGTGTCTTAAATGTTACAATGTCAAGTTTTTATTCAACTATTGTTAAAAATATTTCTATAGAAATATTAAAATATACAGGCAAAATACATACAAATTAACATATTTATTGAAGGTTTCTTATACTAGAAAAAATTACAAGTAGTCTGATTAGGGTTGGATAATGTGAAGTATATAATTTTCCACTTCATTGTATACTTCTTGTAAGAAAAATGTACAAGAATTTTTACATACAATTTATGGAAATATTTCTGAAGCTATAACCTATGTATACACTATACTTGTGTTGTGATATATAATATAATGTGTTTGTAAAATATAAATTTTGTACATATGTACTATGTATGTATATAATATAAATATATGTTGTGTATTTATTGTTAAAAATTGAAAAATAATGAAAAGTTCTGAACTTTGACTTTGTCGAAACTTGGTTATCCATGAGCTTATAAAACACATTTATAGGTGGATTCTTTTTATTACATGAAATTTAGGTTGTCTGGACAGTTCATCTGGATTTTATTGGGGGCCTTTTTTTCTGGTCATAGTATCATTCCATCATGCGGAGGCAATGGGAGACTTGACTGGATACTTGGCAGAGAGCCTAATTTTAGCTCACAGTGGTTAATTTCAATGTCATTTGAAGACGCGCTACAATTATGTGAGGAGTTAAACTCTCAGTCTTTCTCCTCACAGGCATACAGATGAGAAAAGTTGAATTTACATTACCTTTTGCTCGCTCTTCAAATGCAGAGTGAAGAATGTGGCTCTCCATGTGGTAACTAATCATTTAAGGCGTAACTACTTCTTTTGAACTAGAGTGACTCACCTTGTACTATAGGCTTTTGATATGGTACTTTTACTTGTGCAGGTCTGTGAATTGTTTCTTCTGTGAAATATAAACAATTCTCTAATTCTTTTCAGTATTTTAAAGAGGAGGGAATGAATATTAATTAACTTATACCTTTCATCCGATAGGAACACATTTAACTATCACTTTTTCAGTTATGATACTGTTGAAATTTTCTTCTAAATGGTGGAAAAATATATTGAAGTGAAACACAATAAAAGAACAACAAGAAAAGAACCTTATCTCCTCCCTTTCTATAGTCTTTGCCTTAGAAAATTCAGGTTGATTCAACTCTGATTATGTAACATACAATATTATTGTATGAAATGGGAAATAAACTTTTCCCTAACTTTGAAAATATTATTTCTGTGTAAGTAAATAAAAAAAGAAACAATATATATTCAATTCAATCTTTAGTTGGCACCTATTTTTATCAATTGATGCACTATTCCAGATTTTGAAATTATTTTTTAAAAATCGTATGAAGTAGCAATTATAACTGTAAAAGTTATATGCATTTTGAAGTGCCTAAAATTATCGCAAGAAAGTTTTTATGATTAATAGCATAATACATTTAAATAACCATATTTAAAGTGAATACATGTATTTAATATTAAGTAATATATTTTAGTATGACTGAAATATATGCCTGAAAATATTTTTATCAAGTATCTTCTCTTAAAATAAGTGATCTATATTTGTGATACCACGTTCTTTAATTCAGTCATCAAGTGTAAACTTGTTACTGCACTATATGAGATTATGTTATACACACACATCAGAGGAGCAGAAAAAGTATGATTATAAAATGTATTTTTAGATAGAAGCTATAGGAAAACACTGTCCTCAAGCCTACTTGGTGAATCATATTTTAGCTTTTTACACATCTTTAAGAAAAGAACTAAAACAAGTGCTTGGTAGTTGTGGATTTGCAATACATTTATTTTGTGCATTGTTATGAACATTTTAAAAATGCTTACTCGCTTTTATCTTTAATGTTTTCAGATGTCCATCAGGTAAGACAGACGCACACATGCCCACATACACACAGACACACACAATGTAGAGAGACAACTGAAAGAAAAACAAAAATAAAAGAAAAGTTGAATTTTTAAAAATTTTAGAGTAGGTGAGTTTTTAGATTGTTTCTCATTGTATCATTTTTGTCTTGTCACAATAATGTGCATTTGGTATTTTTTGTGTTCTCAATTTGCCAGAAATAACCTAGTAAAAAACAATGGAAATGGCCTTCGTGGCAATAGGTTGACCAAGAATTTTTTAAAATATCTTTCTGGCTCAAGATAATACTGAGTTATATTCCACATGAACTGTTCGTACAGGAAGTTTGTACAAATACTCAATTTAGTAATGTGTTTTTTCTTTCTTTTGGTAACTTTTCATCATCCTGTATTTACACACAGTGCACTACAGCCGCACTTTAGTCTTGATTCCTGGAGACTTTTTGAACTTCACCGTGCCATTTCTTTGTGCTACACGGTTAGCTGATCTCATTGTTTCTGTGTGCAAACAGAAAATAGTTTTAAAATGTAAGCGATTCTTAAAAATCCTAAACCTAGGATTGCTTCATGATTTTGAAGGTAACAATCATGTGAACTTCACTTATTTTTATTTGTGCTTTACTTTGGTTCTCATTTGTACCATCACTCTTTTGGATGGTAAAATGAAATATTTTGCTAGAGAAGTTCATGGCTATCTGAGGATTTCAGGAGTGAATTCAGAAGAATTGAACCTACTGCTCAAGACAATGAGTGGAAAATGAAAGTAGAGTTTGTTTATATTACTGATAAATGTAATGGCATTTGAAAAATTTTGAAACTATGAAAAGAAAATGGGAGGTCAAGATAATGAATATTAAAGTATTTTAGATTTTCTTCTAAATTCTTTTTTTTTTTCTTTTTTTTTTTTTTGGTGTTAGGGATCAAATTCAGGGCAAACATTCTAACCTCTGAGCTAAATCCCCAGCCCTCTTCATTTTTGATGGAACTAAAATCTTCAGTTTTGAACACCTGATTAGTTTCAGAAATTTTACATTAATGGTGATGCTCATTAGTGCATATCTATGGAGAACTTTATGAATGTTTATAAGAACATGGATAATGCATGACATAAAATGTAATTTGATCTGATGTAGACAATGTGTTAGTTTAAATTAGTCAGGGAATGTCATCAAAACCAGAGAAATACTGATTGTGGAGCCATAAAGACGATCAAATAGAGAAGTGGGAATAAATAGAAATATTCAGTTGTGAGTGAACATGAACAAGAAAAGAAAAATAATGAGTGATTTGAATGATGGTGTTCAAACAGATGAAAGCAGCTCTCTCAGGCTGCACTTCCCAGAAGTTACCCCAGTGTCTCTCCTGAAGAAAAAGGCAGATGGACTATCCGTGTCAGACCTAAAGAAGTGTTACTGAAAATTAATATTTGCTAAATAGCTCAGTGTTTCCCAATAGTGTGAAATAATTCCACTTTTAAGAAAGGATTGTTAGAGAATTGAACTCAATACAGGGATGCCTATTTACTTAGGTGACATTGGTTTTATTGAGGCTTTTGAAATTCTGGGGGGGGGTGTGTATTATGTAGCCAGGGACATTTAAGTGCTTTTGACATTTCACTGATTCTGGTGCGACCATTAAGACTTTACAATGTCCTGTAAGACCTATAAATTATACAGCATCTTAAGCTGTGATGCTGAAGACAAAGTCAACCAAACAGTATTCACATGCAGTGAACTAGGCAGAAGAGAAGGAATAGTGAAAATTCTGACATGTCTCTTCCAACATGCTGTGTCTAGAACCCACAAGCCAAGCACAGTACACAGGGAAAGAGGTTGTGTTTCCCCATCATTCACCTGCTTCTTGTTTGTTCTTTGAACAAATAACAGACAAAACGATATAGGTCGCTTTTTGCTAAGAACCCATAACATCAACATTCTAGTAATCACCAACATTTATTCTTTCAAAGACAGTGTTGTTCAGAAATTTACTACTGATGCAACTTCAGAACACAAACCACCTGTTAGAGTGGCTTGATTGAGAAAAGTCACACAAATAGTATTGTTGCACCACAGTTTCATTTGTTGTTACAGTATCGGGCAAGCTTTAGTTTCAGTTGACAGTTTTTATTCAGATAAAGTTCACGTTAGTTTTACCTGTAGTTCTTTGAGTCTCGGCCACTTCTTTGCAATAAAACAGTTTAATGTTGTTTATTGCCACTAAAATATTCAGCAGGATTTTATTACTATGGCAGTTCCATAGCTAATATTTTGCAGATTATTCTTTATACTCTCAGTGAGAATTTATGTAAAATATTGTCATATATGTAGTCTTCATCTGGTTTGGTTATGAGGTATGTGATTTATGAGATTAATAGCGTCCTATGAGAGTAACTTACCTATTTTGATTTCATATTGAAGGCCAAAGTAGGTTTCTTATCGGGATGCTTACATAGTCTAGCTGACATCTTTCCTTCTTGTATTAATTCAGTCTGGCAATAGAATATCAATTCTCTGTTCCTTCTTTCTTGTGTTCAGTTCTACAGATCTTATCAGTAAGTGTATATGTGTTATTAATATACATTAATAGTCTATATATTGATAGTCCTTATTTTTAGTGGGTGAAATATTTTGCACTAACTACTATAGTTCTGCTATAAAGCAGCACAGTTAGTGAAGGAAACTGCATTACCCAAAATCATATTCAATTTTCTTTACTTGTTGGTTCCCCAAATGAAAGTTGAATTCAAAGCTGAATTAATAGTTATCTTCCTGAAAGTCAAAGGCAGAATGGACACCATTCTTTTCATTTTTCTCCCTTGTCTTGTGATGCTCTATTTCTTTCTGTTTACACTTATGTACATGTATATCATAACATCTGCATATAACTGAAGGCTTGTAAAAGCTGAATGGGTTGTGAAAAGTGATAACTTTTAAAGAACTGAAGAGACTACACACACACACACACACACACACACACACAAAGCATTTGCCTTTATGTAAGTTGAAGGTAGTGAGGTCACAGAGAAGTAATGGGAAGAGATGTATATTCATCTTTTAGATTATTGGGGTTTTTGTTGTGCCACTGTGATGACGGTGCCCCGAATGTTTTGTTGTATGTTATTTCTGTATTTTTTTTAGAAGATTTTTAACAATATGATGGTTCATAGGGAAGAGAGTAACGTAATATGTAGCATTATTATCGATTGCTATTGCAGTAATTAGCCACTGAAAAAACTTACGTTTGCCTGATTTTTGTTTATAAACATATTTCCTAGTTATACATATTTGAATCAAATCAAACATACATACATATATATATAGTCCAATAACTTCCAGTCATATATTGAAAATAGAACTATGTCTTGATGTCATAATACATCTTATTTTGTGATTTTTTAACATTTAAATTATTTAAATTTCTGCACCATTATTCTTAATGTACTTATTTTTTATTGTTTGCTTAATAAGCAGTAATAAATGCTGTAGAAATCCTGAATAATACTTTAGTAAGCAGCATACATGATAATGATGAAAATTATTACTATTTTTGTCATTATCATGAATTTATCTCCTGTTTCTGTGACTGTAAGAAGAAAAGAAAGAAAATAAAGTGTTTGCTAAAATTGAGTCATGACTAAAATCTGATTAATAATTTAACAAAATATATTGTAGGAGTGTTTGTACTCTCTTTACAGGATGGTATCAAATCCGTTGCTGTGGAATTCAAATTGAGTTCTGTCATCTTAAATAGCTGTATAATATTGGACACATTATTTAAATTCTCTACCTTGTTTCCCAGCCTCTAAAGTGTACATAACATAATACATACTGTTTTGGGTTTATTTTAATTTTTTTTTGGTGCTGTGTTAGATAAAGTATATAAGCACATAGTCTGGAATATACTAAACACTTAATAAATATTTCATATTATAATCAACCTCCTCATTATCTTTTATATATGTTAATTATCAAGTAAAAATTACTGGTTTTGTATAATTAACTTTGGGGATTTCTTCTGCTGTTTTCTGTATCCATCTAGTACAGTCTTCAACTTGTCTTTAGGGGTGATTGGGCAAATGAGACTCTTCAGGTTGGGGTGGACACGTACCAGGGCATGGAAGCCGAATGCGAGATGCAGTCGGTATACAAAGCACTCTGAGCAGCTGGTCGTAGGGTCGTAGGGCCTGAGATGTAGGCAGCCATCTTCTTTTGGCAGGCAAATAGAGCTTGGATCCTTGTAGTATCCGAGGTCAACATCGGGTTCTTTGTTCTGTGTCACTGGAGGTCCCGTACTTTGCATAAAGTCAAATCTGCTGAATTTCCACATTTTGCTTTGTGATGAAGTCAAGCCATTTAAGGGGAATCTGCTTATAAATGTAAATTCAATTTGCATCCAAGGGCGTTAAGTAACTGTTGACAGAAAAGAGAGAGCATAGCTATTCTTCATGTCTGTTTTCCCTGTTTTACCCCTAATATATTATACATTAAGTAGCCAAATGGGACATGAGATTTAGGACTTGGTGGTGGAAACCTCCATTCAAACTTGGCCAGATGCCACCCAGGCTGTTTAACGTTGTAAATGGAGGCCCAGGTCTTCTGGTCTATGCTAATATCATGATTTTAAAGTTTGAAAAGTGGCATATTTCATATAAATGTTAAGTACTGGATATGCTAGTGCCCTCTTACTTTACAAAGTAGAAAAATATTCATGGTAAAGTGGACTTGCTACTAAATTCCATTTGTTTTGTTTACTCAGTTTTCTACCTTACCTAACTCTTCTTGTTTTATGCATTTTTCCCCCTTTCTTCATCAGCTGGGGTGAAGACAGTGGGGCTCTGAGCTCACAGTCAGCCTTTCCAAGGCTTGGACCAAGAGCCATGAGAATTCTGACTCCAAGGTTCCTGATCTAAGGCATGGATATTGTAATTCCTCATAGGTTATTGAGAGGAAAAATAGAGCATGTATGTAAATTGCTGAACTGGCCACTGAACAACAGTAAGCAGTCCAAAAAGGGTAGCTAATGAAATTATCAGCAGCTGCAGTGTAAATAGTGAGCAGTGGCACACTCAGGAAAGACCCCATGAACATAGTGAAAGTTGTATCGGGCCTTACAAGATGATGTAAATACGTACATAATAAAGATCGGCTTATTTAATTAAAAATGAGATAGATGGAAAGAAATCAGAGTGTTGGTGATGGAAAATGAATATGCAAATAAGAAAAAAATTTTAAGCATTGACTATATTAAAGACAATAAAAAATTGAATTGCATAGAGCAGAGCATGTTTAGACAGGGAGAATATGGTCAGACATTTGAAGGCCTTAACAACTAACATGAAGAATTTAGATCTCATTTGTTAAAAATTAGTGAGAGTTCTTAGTAATATTTAGATATGAAAGTATTAAAGCATTACTATTTGAAGGTGAAACAGAATAGTGGATGAAATGATCGGAGGCTGCAAGTTTCAGTGGAATCAATAAAATGAGGAAAACCTGTGAACATGTTTCCAGGTGGATAGCGAAAAAAATCTCAAGAGTTGCCTGCGTAGGAAACAGCTGTGCAAAAACCACCGCGCTTCGGTGACATGTTATACCCCCATCTCCAGTTCATATCTAGTAGGTTGCTATGTAATTTTAAAAATAATAGTACTATTTCCATCAGTAATCTGGTAAAATGGCTATGTGGGGGAAATAAAATTAGGTTGTAGATACACTGAGTTTGAGGTGACTTTATTCTGATAAAATTTTTGGTATTTGAAAAGAGGTAAAAAAGTAAACACTTGGATAAATAGTCTAAGATTTTCCATTTGTGGCTGAAACTGTGAGGAAAAATGGAAAGTTTAAGGTAATCAGCACTTAAGTGGTATCTTTTCAACAGAAGGATAAAGGGCTTTTGTAATTCTGAACAATAAATCAGTAACATGATAAGAGATGTAGGAGAATAACGTTTCTTATGTAATAGGAAGTAAAAATGAAAATAATATTACTAGAACGTTGTACATATCCTTAATTTCCATTAATTCCAGTGAAAATTGCCACTGCTGAAATTTCAAAGTCCAAGATAGCTAAGAATGTATCAGTTTTCATAACTTCAAAAGTATTTTTGAGGCAGTATATCTTACAGTTAATTTCTCTATATTTCCATGTAGGTTCCAGAGGCACTTATTTTAACTAGACAGTTTCCATTCTCAAGGTTAGCAGTTTAAACTTTCTTGAATTTAGTTTTTGGTCAACTAATCACCATTTTTATTAACCTCTTATTTCTCCGCCACGTCTTTTGTTTTTCACTTTTTTTTCTATTTTTTTCTGTGTCCTAGAAATATTTTACAGTGTGAGAATTTCAAAATGAGTTTACAGCACATGAAAGAAACAATCTGCTTTAAACAATATGAGTGTATATCTTAAAAAGACAAGAAAAATGTTTTATTCCCGGGTTGCTAGAGATCTAGGTTACCCCTCATATCGTTGATACATTACAGTAATCACGTTTGGACCATGTTGTACGTATTATTGTGAGAGCAAGCTAGGTGGGATTTAGATCAATGTAAACTTAAACTGATAAAGGATGCATAGGTAGCAATGAGGGGAAAGAAATAGACAACAATGATTAAATGAGCATTTTAATTTAGGGCAGATACATAATTACATTCTGTTACTGTTGCTTATTTTGCTTTCTTTTTTTCATCCAGTGTTATGCAAAAGAAAAAAAAAAATTGAGAGCAGGATTTTCAAAGCCAGATGTACACCAGGGCCAGGTAGATAACAGAGTAAATGAAGAGGACTGAGGATTGTAATGAATCCTGTCTAAGGGAGGTGGAGTAGCTTGTTGTAAAAGAGGCACTGTTACCTATTCCTAGTGCTCTCAGGCGGAAATGTTAGCTCGTTTTTACATAACCCTCATATGTATCAAGAAATTCAAATCTTTTTATGATCTGTACCTCTTTATAATGTTTGGAAAATAATTCCAGAATTTCACATAGTGTAGAAGATACGCAAAATGTATAATCAACCACATTTAGCTTTTTGCAACCTTCCTTTTAGGAACTTCTCAGTACTTTTCAAACTTAAATATTCACTGGAAATATCAATCAAAGGTAGATTCTGATTCGGAAGATTGGCCAGGGGTGCCAGGACTCTGCATTTCTTGGACGCTATAGGTGATGCCCATGCTGCTGGCCATGTGTTACATTTTGAATAAGAGGGACCTGTGATGCTAATACTGCATCACAGCTGGTGCATCTTCCGGCTCGGCCATAGCAAAAGGCCTTTACAATACAATTTCCAATGATAGTCTGACTTCAGCCAGCAAGCAAGAAAATATATTGGTGCCATGAGTGTCTGACATTTAGCTAGCATAGCCTTGCATTTTACAAATGAATAAACAAATTCAAGGATTTTAAATGATTTCCTCAGTGCTAAATGGGTAAGTAGTTAATAGGACAAATATTAGTCTTTATGAACACGACATGAGTCTTCTAGGGCTACTGTAATGAAATATAATAGTCTGGGTAAAATATAACAGAAAATTATTTTCTCAGAGTTCTGAAAGCTGCTGTTCCAAGAGCAACATGCTGGCAAGATAGGTTTGCTAGCTTTTAGATGTCCACCTTCATACTGTGCCCACGCGTGACCTCATTTCCATGTGCTGGGATGGGGATCAGGGAAAAAATACCAGGTCTCTTCCTATAAGGACACCAGTCCTATTAAATAAAGGCCCCACTCTTACAACCTTATGATCTCATTTAGCCTTTATTAATTCCTTAAAGGCATTGTCTCCAAATACAGTCACATTATTGATTAGGGATTCACCATATAAATTTAGGCAAGACACAATTTTGTCCCTAACAGAGACCATTGCAATATCAGATTTATTTATGCAATTATCAAAATCAATTTTATCTGTATCCTCTGTGATGTATAAGCAGCCCAGTGAAGCTGGGATAATAACCGGCTTGTCCTTTGAGCTCATTATTTTTATAGAGAAAATGAAACCAATATTTGCAATCAGATCTTGCATGCCACACAATGAAAACTAAATCTTATTAATATGATCATAATTTAAATTATGGCTTATACAAGATACCTAGCAGTGAGCATCAGAGAACATATTCCAGTAGTTGTTTTCACTTGTCTTCATTTGTATTCCATGAGCAATTTTGTGTCTGCCGTGAGGCTAGCACCTTGAAATGATAAGACTTTTCATTGTCACTGAATAACGCATGACATTTGGACACTTTATTGGATTCAGAAACGTTTATTTACCTGCCATATATTTATTTGTCATTACTAATTTAGCTGATCTGATTAGGTGGGCTTTTGTTTTTGAGTTGTAATTCTGGAAAGTGTGTAAGCACAGTTTTCCTCATTCTCTTGATTTGTAAGTGGAAAAATATAAACCATATGTATAAAATGAAGCAAGGATATCACTTTGCATGTCACCAAGTAAGGAAGATTTCACTCACTCACTAAAGAGTATGTTTCCTACCTACACTTTTATTTTTTATCTCCTAAATCTAAGTGGCTAACGCAACTATTACTAAAATTAACTTTGAAAAATTAGAGTTTTTCCTGGCACTTTATGTTAATTCAATTTGAGTGATAATGCTAAATTTGTAATAGATTGTCAGTATTTTTTAATGACATTAGTTTTATTGTCCTCAATATTGTTTCATTTTCTGTAATCCAATTTTAGTATTTGTATTGCTTTCTTGTCTTTATTACAATTTAGTTTTTCATATTTTTTATCTAAGTTTTAATACATTCTCATTTTTGTTCTAAATGGGAATATGTTATTTCAACACAACTTCTATAAAAACATAACCAACACAAAAGGAAAACTTCATTTGATCAAGAAAATTAAAAGCGTTCATAAGATTATTTGGGCATTTTATTCTGAAATAGATTACATATCTTTGTGAACTTTAGTGTGACTGATTTAATTACATGTTTTTGCAAACCGTATTTTGCTTTCTTTAAAGAAACGATGCTAGTCATGTAATCTAGATGACAGAAAAAGCTAACTCCAGATTCAATAATATTTTTATCAAAAATTAAATGAACTGAAATGTTTTCTTCCACATTACAACAGATTTTGATTACAGCATTTCACAAAATATTTGATTTATTTAACCTTGAAGCAGAGACTGTAATTCATTCATAGTTTGCAGTCGGATGGACACACACACACACACACACACACACACACACACACACACAATCTGTTGCAGTTTCCCAACTCAGAATACTGCCCTCCCTGTCTCCCACTGAAATAAGTGATCCTGAATGGATGGTGTACTGGCATGTGTAGAATGCAAGTCAGTCTTAATAGCTAGAATAGTGTATTTTGGGGATGGGGGAGAATGGAATTTATTTAGAGTCTGCTCACAGCTTAATCTGCCACCACAAGTGTCAGTGGCCTTGGATCTCATTCCCAGCTTCTTTTGATGAGCTACAAAACTTTTTTTCCCTCTTCTGAATAGTGAAGGTATAATTTGCCATAATAATCAAAACTTGGAATCATTATGGTCACAGCTGATTCAGCTCTTTTAATGTTACATTTTTAAGGGGGAGAAATAAGCATGAGCCTTATGGGAGCGCTTACATTGTTTGTCAGCCTTTTTATTCCCTTTCTTTGGTGTTTTGTTTTGCTTGTAAAGGCTGCCCAGTTGCATTATCTCTGGCTTCCCTACTCTGCAAATTGCTGACTGAGAATTCTTTATTAGTCATAGTAGGAGTCAAGGGGCTTTAGACAGAATTCATTTTTTCTTTGAAAGAAAAAATTCAAGTTCTAATTGGGCACAGGACAACTTGGAAAAGCCTAGCATGCACAGTGTAAACTTTTGGCAGTGCATGCTCTGAATCACATCCTGAGTATTCTCCCGTCTCCCTCTTCTCCCATGCCCCCAAACGATCAACTAGCTGTCTTGACTTGAAAGAATGGCTAATTGCATAAGGAATTAAAAAGCCAAAGAAGTTGTGGTTCAATATTGAGATATGCAGTATTGTGCATTTGAATTAAATTTTAACTAACTGTATATTCTTGAACAAACTACCCAGTGTATCAAAGATGCACGGAATTATGCTATTCCACAGTGCTCACTAGATGGTTTGCAGCATTATTATAATATTCGACATGTTGACATCTGTTTACGTAATTCCTCCTATTCTCAGACTATTTCCATTACCTGTTTGGTACCTGTGAATCATGAGTTCAAAACTAGTACAGTGAAATTTATGAACAGTAATGAATTCGAAGTTCACTAAAAGTTTTACAGACCTGTGTCTAAGCATGTACAGAAGCTAGTTTAGCTTTGATGCGACTTTACAATAGCTTGTAGAAGAAAACAAAATATGAATATTAAGCATTTTGTTTTATAAAATCCCATAAGTAAGAATTAAATATTTATTTTTTAGTCCTTGATAGATTGTGCCTGCAGTTATTTGGAACCAACATAGGCATTTTAAACATTAAAATAACACTTAGTATATACAACTAAATAGGTTATGTTGTTCCATGGAATATATTAGCTTAGTCAGCTAAACAACGCTTACATTTTATTTATTTTCTTGCTTTGTAAAATATGGCAGTATTATACTTCAGTACAAAGTCTAAAGTCTAATATATGTTAATACATAAATTGAATTATATAAAATTTATTAGATGCCAACCGTGATGGTGCTTGCTTGCAACCCCAGCACTTGGAAAGCAGAAGCGTTAAGATACATAACAACATCCTGGCTCAAGAGAAAAAAAAAAATTGTGTCAACCTTCCAAATAAATATGGAAGTGTATTTAATTGTTTTCTTTATTATTGGTTCTGAGGATTCAATCAAAATATATACATGCTAGGCAAGAGCTCTGCCACTAATCTGTATCTTCAGTCCTATATTTTTTAAATTAATTGATTCTGTGTTACTGGGGATTGAACTCAGGACTACATCCCAAAGCCCACTCTCCCATTTTTAATTTTTATTTTGAGGCAGGATTTCCCTAAATTGTTTAAACTCCAGACCCCGTGGCCTTAGGTTCCCAGGGTGCTGCTGGGATTACAGACACGCACCCTCCCGCCCCCAGCTTCCTTTATTATTTTGAGATGGGACCTGCTGAGGCTGGCCTTGAACTCACACTCCTTCCACCTTGGACTCTGTGTTCTTTGGGACTGCAGCTTTGCTCCATTGCGCCAGTGTATTTTTTTTTTAATGAAAGCAACAAATACAGGTTCCTTAGTGGTATTTACTGTAAATGTAAATTATTTTCATTTATTTATTGTAGTACATGAGATTAGACCCAAGGGCTTTTCACTGAGCTACATCCCCAGCCCCTTTTTGATTTCTTTTTTTTTTTTCTTTCTTTTTTTGATGGGCTATTCCTAAATTACCAAGTTGCCCACACTGGGCTGGACCTTGTGCCCTCTGCCTCAGCCTCTCAGGGTACTGGGATTACAGGCATATGAATTAACATACATATGTATATACACAGTATGGCTATGCATTTCCATCATCAGTGATAGAATAAATATCAGTCAAAAATCAGTTTATTTTCATAGTCTTGCTTTTAGTTACACATAAATGGTATTTTAAAATACAGCGAGGTTGGGTGTGGTGGCCCACACTTGGAATCCCAGCACTTGGGAGGCTGAGGCAGGAGGATTCCTGTGAGATCAAGGCCAGCCTAGACTAAATAGTGAGTTGGAGGTTAACCTAAACTGCATAGTGCAACCTTGTCTTATTAGGAAAAAAAAAAAAAAAAGAAAGAAAAAAACAAACAAGATACAGTGAAAAGCAATTCTTTTATATTGTATATTTTGTGAAAATACAAACTCTGCTTGTGTCATTTAATCATAAATTATAAATGTACCGTACTATATAACACCATTTATATTAGACGTTATGCACTATTACATCATGTAAATATGAATTTAGAGCTTAAAGCTGATATTCCAATTTAATAGGACATATACAAAAATGCTAAATTTAATATACCCTCTTTATGATTTTTAACTAATGGATAAAATATGTAATCAGTCAATACATTATTAATATCTTAAATTCATATTTTTATAGGCAGCAATTTTTTATCATTATGGCCCAAATTTTTAAAAATAGTCATAATGGATTATAAATATTTCATTTGCAAGCATTTAAAATATCAATCATTCTATAATTTAACCTGTCAAATTTTAGTTCTTTTAAAAATGTTACTTTGTTTATGAGTGAACCAGTGAGGTATACAGATGTGTGTTTTAAATTTTTGTTACTTGAGCCCAAATTACCAAATTTCAGTATTTCTAGAATATTACTTTCTTATTCGTAGAGATTATTTTGGCAGTGGAAGTGTTCTCTATCATGGTAAAATGAAGCTTACTCTTTAGAAAATGTGTATATTTATGAGTCACTTCTTAACTTAAGAATTGAGGAATAGCATTCCTGGGACATCAGACAAACTCTGCTCCTATGAGCCTGTTTGGCCCCAGTGGTCATGAGAAAAAAGGTGTGATATCAGACAGCTTATTTGATAGTCATACTTTAACAAATTTTACTAATTTGAGAGTTATGCTAGTTTATAAGGAGCTAGAATAAATTGTTAGGACATCAAAATGCACTTGCAGTTGCTAAGAAAATATATGGGTATATGCAAATTAAAACCCGGTGATATATAAAGATGCGTGTTGTAAACTCTCTTGGTCTTGTCTCTAAAATTAGCAGCTAATATGGCCATTTCCTTACTTAATTTTTCTTCACGTGCTGTAAGCCTTCATCTCAGCATCTTGATAGGAATACCCAGTAAAATATTTGAAAGTTATGATTTTTGTCAGATCTCGTACTAGGGAAAATAAAAATGACAGCTACTAAATTCAAGGTATTACAATAACACTAGAAAGTCCTTATAGTTTGAAACAAGATATTTATTATAACCTCTGAAATATTTAATTAAATAATTTCTCAGATGTTTTTATAACCTACCATAAACTTCCTGCATGAAACTGTTTAACTGTTATGTACTTACAAATTATAAACTTTAAATGACTCTACTTTACATAGTTTTATTTATCATGCGTATTATAAAATGTGGTATTGGTGAAAAAGCTAGTTAGCTTGTCTTTTTTGTAAAATGAGACATTTACACTTTTGTTATTCTTATAGTAATCAAGTAATAAAGTCATGACAAGCATATGACAGGAATTACTCTAGATATTATTATTCTCTTATCGTGGATGAATTGGTTTAGGATCATGGAGGTTACATAATATGCTTAAATTACACAGCCAGCATTCCTCAGAAATGAATTTGGAAAGAATTGTTCAGCGCTTAGTCTTTGTCTGAATCACTATGCTGCACTGCTGAGGAAAAGCTTTCTTCTGACGCTAATGAACTGTGAGTTTTGTTTTCTATAAATGTCTTGTCCAAATTGTTGGTTATTTAATAGGAGTGGCAACACAAAATTTAATTTGTAGTAGTGATACAGGAATAGGGTGTGGCCTGACCTGGCTGGCAAGATGGACATGACCTTGGGGGAGCGGCCTTGACCTGACGTCAGCTTGGGGGGCGAAATTCCAATCGCCCCTCTTCTCACAGGATCCAGAAACTCTCATGAGAACAGAATCCAGATAAATGTGAATGGCACCAGGAGCTCGCCCCTTCTGTCCCTTTTTCCCTTGCGCGCTTGCCTTCTGGGCCCCTTAAACTCCTTTGCCCCCTGCTCCCTGACCTGTGCTCTAGCTTCAGCTCCCCAGCCTCCCAGGCCTTTTCAGACCCCTAACCGCAGCAGCCGCTGGCTATTTTATCCACCTGGCCAAACCAGTCTTCCTTTTGTTACTTAAATAAACCTCCTTAACGCCCTAAAATTCGCTCCTGCGTTTCATTGCCTGTGCAAATAAAGAACCTGGAAATATACTTTTGAATTCCCCTTCCCCTCCGACAACAGTAGCATGTTACAGGGTAATATGCTTTTGAAGGTCCAAATTGGACAGTTATGATGTTGTTTACTTGGGGTCCATACTTAAGATACTTCTTTCCATATATCGGCTCCAGAAAGAAACAGTTTGGTGTCAGCCTTAGAGAAATGTCAATGCTCATCAGTCTGAAACATTTACTCTCTCTATTTGACTGGAAGTATCTAGGATAGGAAAACCCAAGAGGTACATATGCTTTGATTCAAATAATATCGAGTTTTTCTGAAAACTTTAGCTCAGCATGATTAAGACTTTTATATCTAAATCATATGAACCACGCTGAAATCTTATTGATTATCCTGAAACATTCTGTGGTAAAGTATGTGCTCAAATTCTTCATAGACTTTAAAGAGAGAGTTTGGATAATACAGGCTTCACATTTGTCTATCATAAAGTTAAAACAATTTAGCTTCTTCATTAACTTTTATGTGTTTAGAAGTTGAACTGATTTATTTAGAATCCATGTTGAGTTGGCCATAATTTAAGAGGTAAAATAAGAATGTTGAAAAGTATCAACTAACAAAGTGCGGCTGTATCACATGTGACAACCGCAAAATGTGGGCATATCAATCCCTGAATGAATTATCTCTGTTTAAGCCTGATTAATTCACAAATCAATAGAGAAGGCCTCCAATCTAGATCACTTCATGTTTTATCTAAGATGAATAGTAGATCAATTTAAACAATTTTAGATGTGCAAAGAAAGCATACCCATATAGGTTAATAAGCTTATGCAGATTTATTATTAAGATGTAAATCTTTCAGTATAGTACCTGCTGCAAGAATTTCACAAATTTTAGTTGTTTTCCCCCAAGCAACCTATAAATGTTGAGAGAAAGCACATTTTCAGTTGTGGAAAAGATTTTGTTACTTTCCCTCAAATTCTGTGGTTAACCATTCATGCACACACACATTAATCACTAATAAAAACAGTCTCTAATAAGTTCAGTTATTTAGCAACATTGACCGAAGTCTGTTATATGACAAATATTAGACCAGGCATTACTATGATAAAAATAGATTGCTCCCAGTTCTATGAGAGGAAAAAACAGCACAGATGGTTTGCATAGGAAAGGATCTGGGACTTGCTTTCAGGAAGGTTTAACCTGTAGCTATGAGGCCTGCGGGGTAAGTATACAGTGAGAAGTGATGGTTGTGGGAATGGGGCAGGTGTTCGATGGTGAGAAAAATATTTTTTCTTTTGCTTTTTTGTTTGCTTTTTGCACACAATGGAAGAAGGGCTGAAAAGGAGAGTAAAGTTAACTCTTGGCAGGTATTTGGAAGGATTTGGAAGCCTGTAAGATTCTCTGATATAGGACTGAGAAATCTGAGATTTAAAGAATAGCAGGTTACTGTAGATGCCTTCATTTTGAAGTGAGAGGGAAGCTCATTTTTAGGGACAGTTAGGTATGAGTTTTCTGCAAATAGATCCCTGGACAAATACAGTACTGTTATGGAAGAATAACATTGTTTTACTTCTTGTGTTGTGATAAAATGAGGTTATGTGATATTCTTTGTTTCTGATCAGTGCTTTTAGATACACAGGTACCAGTTCTTCTGCACACAAAAGTTACATTTTTTTCTTTAGTGGAAACTTTGTGTATTTGTGTGGATACATTTTCCTGGGGAGGGGGAGCAATAATGGCTTGTTTTCTGTCGAAGAGAACAACATGAAGGAAAAGTAGAACATGCTTTGTTTCTGCAGCAAATGTAATTTTAAAATTCTTTATTTCCTGATTTTCTATTAGTTTTTCTTACCTTTGAGAAAACACAGAAAATCTTCACAATGGAATATCGGGTTCTGTTTCCTTTGATGTACTAATGCATATACAATATTGCACTAATGATTAACTGGTGTGCCCCTGAGGTTTCCCAGGACAAAACCGCCTTTCAGCAGATTCCTTATCTGCTATCAGGGGAGTGTTTACAGCAGCTAAAACTCTTAAGCGCCTTGTCTGTGAGACTGATGGGGATAATTAAGCCAATGTTTGCCAGCCCTCTGCTCTTCTTCTTTGTGAGGTTGGAAACTGGGGAAAAAAAAGAGATGCATTAGTCAAAAACAAAATCCTAGAAATTCACGTTCAGCAATTCGGTATGGATTTTAATGGCTGAATTTCTTCTAAGTGATCCGTTGTTTCTGATAGAAATAAACCTTCAGGTAGAGAACAAAACCACTTTCTTAATACAAATCATCTAATTTTACATAAAAGATGGAGGCATGGTTGGATAGATGGGTGGATGGATGGATAGATAAATAGAAAGACAGGTAATTAGATACATGCATACATATTCTGTTTTTAAAAACTTACATATTTCCAATTTGCTGCCACATATCAAATTTAGAGTTAGTCTAAATTTACAAAATAGTATGCAATGAGATAAAACATAATATTCCTGGTTGACAGTTAAAAATGGGCTTATTGTTGAGGATTTTGTTATTTATAGAACTGTATTTACTGTGAAATTGTGTGCTGATATAAGATATTGACTTGGTTTATTTTCACCAATCCTACATGGGTCTCCAGGGAAAGAGTTCTTATAAGCAGATTTAAAGGAATCGTGTATGAAGATGTAGTTAAATGGATAATTTATATCAATTGCTCATGCCATAAATTAGGATAATATACATTTTATAAATGTTCAATGAAAGTTCTTCTAACTCTGCTTTTTATATATAGTGTCTTTTGACCTCGGGTTTATAATTGAAGTTGCATTTTTGAATGCGGTGTTTAATGCTGGAGAGTTAGTGATATGAAATTATAAATTATAAATGTCTTAACCTCTGTTCCTAAATTCACTTCTGATGAATTGTTGATAACAGCAATATTTAGTCTTTATGATTTAATCTAGTTAATTATTATACTGTTCTGTCATTTTTCATATTGCTTAGTGATTCATCATTTAGTCAGTGTACCTGTATGTAAAATGAATTCCAGAGATAAAAATACACATTCGCACTGACCAAGAGACTCATAGTGACACTGTAGATTATAAACTAAGGTTCCACAGAAGATAATGTAATTAATGAATAAGAATTTTCTCCATTATGAACATCATGGCACATTATTGAAATTATTGTTTGCTATTTATGTATACTTCCCTTGTCCATATCATCTGAGATAAACAGAATATTCCACACACACAAAATTAAAGTAAATATTGACCATGTAATTTAACAGTACATGCTGTTTGCTGATTACCAAATGTAGAGTGGATAAGAAAATAATGCTGTGATAAAATATTTAACCATATGAAGAGCTAAAAATAATCATGTGATAATGTGAACATCACAGGTCACTTAAAATTTAAAGAATTTCCTGTTGAAAAGATTAAAATAGTTTTCAAAAGGTGTGTTCTTGTGTGGGAGGACAAGTATCCACTCTTTTACGAATGTAAATATAAATAATAGTGTCTGTGTTTGCATATTATTGATGTCAAGCAGAATTGTTTCAGAAGCTTGAAGACACCCATCAGAGGCCATTTAGAAATGCTCTCTCTACAAAGCGTGACTTGCCCTAGAAAATGTACTTCGACAGATAAAAAAGCATTGAGTACTCTATGTTCCAAAGTAATCTAATGGAAATTCTGGATGAGACCAGTGGAAATCAGATGAATCCATCACCATGAAATCCATCATAGTTTGTTCATTTTCTAAACTCTTACAGCTCAGAAAGGATACTGCGTCCCTCTACTGTGATTACCTACCATATTCTGGCAGTGTAATGCAGTAACTAAGAGACAGTGGGTCTGAACAATTTCAAGACCCCTCCAGAGTGCAGGCCAGTGCACTGTACCTTTGATAGAAAGCTACATTTACACGCTAGTCAGGGTAAAACTGTTGAAAGGAAGCCAGTAAAAGGATACAGTTGGCTGTATTAATGGGACCATTTTCAGTGTCTGGTCTTCTCTGTGGGCAAGTATAAATTTACCTAAAATGAATATGAGAAAAAAGAATTATCAAATATCAAGGGTGATGAAACATATTTAATTCTATTGTAAATTTCTGCTACATTGTCTTCTATTTCCCACAACTTACGTATTACAATTTAATATATTTTAGTAATTTTGTGCAGTATGTGGTTTCTAATTATTTTTATTGTTGTAATCTCATGGCATCCCTGTTTTAGAGACAAATTGACACAGCTACATACCTTCCTTTGTTGGATACATTGGCCTTATCTATTTCTCTCTATAGTCTGCGGCCACCATGGAATAAAAAGCTACAAAGAAAACAAGTCCTTTTGTCTTAAAATTCATGTTCCAATGACATAATATTTAGCAAAGACCTGTGTTAGAAACAAAAATGAAATAGGAAGGAAAAACAAAAATGACAAATTATTTTTAGGAATGCCAGATTTCCACAAAAATTTTTGAAAGATAAGGAGACCGATAGAGCTGAAGACTCATTTTTGTGAAATATTTTACTTACAGATTATTGTTTAAAATTAAATTTTGTAGAAACCAAATTACTTTAAAACTAGAATATTAGAACAAAATATACTCATGTCTGGTTCATGAGAACTATGATTTAACAACCTCTCTGTTACAATAGGTAATTTCTATGAACAAGTTATTACGATAACTAAGAAATTCATTTTCATTTAATGCCCACATAGAAAACAGTGTTATACATGATTTGAAAATGAGTGTCTTCAACATGAGCCTTTGTACTACTAAAAGTTAGATCAAGTTATCAAACAAAATATGATTTTTATGTGTATGCATTTGTCCATGTGTAAAGGCAGAGGAATAATGATTTAAAAATAGAGGGCATAGATAGGCAGTTGCAAAATGAGCACAGGAAATAGCAAAAAAAGTAACACTTTTCTTTAAAAGACCTAGATATTTTGTGACACATTGTGAAAGACATGCTTTTTTTCTTATTTTGAAATCTAATTTGATACTCACTGTATTAGTCAGCTTTCCTGTTAAAGGAGAAGAGGTTTAGTTTGGCTCAGGGAATCCAGTCCACGGTTGGCTGGCTCCAAGGCAGAAGATTCATGGTAGAAGGGCGTGGTGAAGCAAAGCTACTCAGTTCATGGTCACTGAGAAGTCACAGTAGGGGAATAGGGCCAGAGAGAAAAGAGCCAGGGACATTATAGAGTACCCAGGGTCACACTTCCAGGACCTCTCACCCAGACACACCTGGAGTGTGGCTGAGCAATCCCTGGTCAAGTTGATTTACTGTGATTATTTTCCACACCTACTCTACTTCTAAAAGTAATTTTGCTCCAGAGAGAAGTGGCTGCAAGGAACACATTATACCATCGTTATACCCTTTGGATGTAATTTTTATACTTTAATCCTCTATAAACTAAAGTGAGCAGAATCAGTTTAGGGTGGGAACTTGCGGGCAGACCTGCTGGCCCTCCCTGTGGCTCACAGAAGTCTGCACAGCTTGATTAATGAGGTCTTGCCTCTCCGCTGAGAACAAGCACGTGCATGTTTGTGTAGTTGTGTGGGGATCAGTGTTTCAAAATTGTTCACTGCTTCCTTCAAAATACTGGCCGAAGTAGCCAACACTGAATTGTTTAGATCAGTAAATAAGACCAAAATGCACTGGGCTTCTTACAGAAAGGGTCAGTTTGCTTTTATGTTCACAGTTGAATACAGTTGTAAGGATAAACAATAGCTATTTTACCCCTGAGAGTTAATTTGAAATGTATTACTGTACATAAAAAAGGAGTTAATTTGATTTTATTTAGTGTTTGTCCATGAGCTTCAGAAGAACTGAACTACACATTTCCAATTTTCCCTTACAGTTGATGAGGTTAGCTTCCCCAGAAAAGGTTGGAAGTGGATGAATACATGATGCTGTCACTTGATAGTGTGTTCATCATGCTTATTAATGTGACTTTGAAATTTCCTGCACTCTTATCTAACCCCATCATAGTGAATATAGCATATACCCCTTAAAAGCTAGGTTTTAAACTCGAAATAAACTCCTTCTGACCTGATGACTACTTGTTCATTTTTGAGTGTATTGCAAAGATAGACAGTGTTTTAAAATATGTTTTATTGAGCAACTGGGGAAAGTGACCTCACATCTACGAGAATAACTGGCAGTTGTGCTGTGCCTTAAAGTTTTAGCGTAGTGATTTCTTACCTTCCTTGGATTTTTCTATAGGTCTTAAATTAAAGCTGGGCCAAGTGCCAGTCAACATCCGATGCCTATTTTAAGGATTATATTAGGTTTGTAGATAGAGGCTCATTTTCTTTCCAACAGGAACAGACTTCATCCTTTAGCACTTAACATTTTTCCACGGACTATGAGGAAGCCCAATTTAATATTTATTTAGTCCGTATTACTTTCTTGCAGTCTTCTAATTCAGTATCCAAGGAGGCATGTAATAATTATTAAGGTGATACTGTTATCGGACGGGTTCCGATATTGCTGGGTTCTTTGCCTCCTCAAGCAAAGAATTGAATGAGGGGGACAAAAAGTAGTTCTAAAGTTTTATTTAAAGTATAGAGAAAAGAAGAAAAGGGAAGTTGAGCATAACAATTGATACAGCAAAATGGATACCGGGCCTATAAGGCATGGCAGGGGTTACCACGAGACAGGCATGGTAGCAGCGGTGCTGGGGACGCAGCCATCACCTTCCATGGGAGAGAAAGGAGAGCTCCTTCCTGGTGGCGTGGTAGAGGCAAAAGAGGGCTTGCTTCAGGTGTTGCTAGTATTTATCGAATGGAATTCCCATGGAATCTCGTGAGAACTTCCTGCAGTCCATGTGAGGGCTGGTGCTTGAAAATCACGCCTCAGGCTGAGGTCACCTCCAGGCCACTCCCCCAGGTCACGTTCCCTTGCCAGCCAGCCTTAGCCACGCCCTAATCCTATTTCAATACTGTTCTTCAGAGTTGTATCAGTGATGTTGTAGTCTTACCCAAAAAGGAGACAATCTGAACTGGCACATGGCAAAATTAGAAGCAAATAGCTGAATGCAGGACAGATACTGGTTATTTATTTAAATTACAGCACTCAAAAACCTATTACAAGTTTTCGTATTTAATATTTGGTTATTAAGGGTTTCCTGAAATCCAGTAAAGGAGAAAAAAAATAACAACAAAAGCAAAAACAAAGTAATAAACCCCCAGCAGATACACAGGCATTTCCAAGCCCAGATCAAGTTGGTAAAAGCCACTTAGAAACATCCAGTGATTTATACCTACTTTCACTTTTCAATTACTTCCCTTTGCTTCTCGTTCTGTGGGTGAAGCTTCCCATAAAAGAGTTTCTTGCTGCCAGAAATACCTCAGAATGGAAATACTGATTTTCAGGAACTCTTGCCTACCTTGCTGTTTGTCGTGAACACATTTGTGAGACAGGTTTAAGGATAAAAACATTTGCACTTTTCTTAAAATTGCTGGAGCAAGAATGAGATGCCTTGGAGTACACAAATTGTTTTCAAACGTATAGGCACATTTGTGTGTACATGCTTATCTATGTGCCTGTGTCAATAGGGACTTTATGTTGGGCTTTTAAATTGCATATAAATGTGTCTTTGAGATTACATAGTATCAACTGGTGGACCATGTTATCTAATCTGATAACTGCCATTTATTATTCCTCTCTCCTGTGGCCTCCTCATATTCAGGGCTTGGTGTCCTTTACTTGTGTCTCAGTTACTTTTCTGTCATTGCTGGGACAAAATACTAGACACCCGAAGTTAGGGGAAGAAAGGTTTATTTAGCTCACAGTTTGTAGAGGTTTCAGTCCACAGTCAGCTGGGTCCGAGGCAGGGCGGCATGGCAGACAGACAGAAGGCAGCAAGGTAAGCAAGGGATGCAAGCAAGCAGTTAACCAGCTTCTGCCTGTATTTTATATCTTATCCAGGCTGCCTATCTTTAGGGCGGGCAGTACTCCCACCCTTAATCCTAATACCCTTAATCCTAGCATCACATCCTTGATCCCAGCAGAACCATGCCAAACCGATCAGTGGTCTAATTTAGTAATCACACACTCTCGATCCAGCTACCTCTTACCACATGAGGCTTTGGGGGGACATCTAGACAAAAACCATAACAACTTGTGACTTACTGATACTTACAGAATATCTCTGAGGTCTCTCAGCTCTTCCACTATTCAAAAGTATCATGTGGCTTGTATTCAGTCTTACTGCTACCTCCTAACTGCAGACATTTACCTGTATGAAGCTGCTTAGGGACATTAGGGAAAAGTGTCAGGCACCTTTCCCCATCCTGTTGTCCACACTCTCCAGTACGTCACCAAATAAGGAGAAGAAAGAAATAAAGGAAGTACACTGGTTCTTAATTGCATTGTCCCAGAAATTTACAACAGTAATTTCCATTTGCTGGACTTAGTTACATGATCTCAATATAATGGGGAACATTTACTGAATCTCTCCCAGATGTCTCTTATGGTATAGTACAGCCTGGTGTTCCATGAGTGCCCCTTCCCCCTTTCTATATACTACTGTACTAAATATATTTGAATGCAGATTCCTCTCCTCCTTTTTTCAGTATCTATTGGCACTATAGATTAGGAGCAGCTTCAGAGACATCAAGTAGATATTCAGTACAGAGTTGTTTTGAGAGTACAGAGAAAACCAATAGCAGCACAATGCCAGGTATTGTTAGTACCTATTTAAAAAGTGACACCTAATAAATTGTAACGATACTTCATTATTTTTCAGTGGATACCACATTATTATGCTTATGGCTGTGTATTAATTACCAAATAAATTCAAAGCCTGAGAAGAATGATTATCTCCCAAACTGGTCCTATGTGTTGGATTTTGCACTGAACAACATTTAATTAGAAGTTTGAGATATAGGTTAGGATAAGTGTCCTGTATGACTGACAACTTGACGTATTAAAAGGGTTTTCTATATTTTATTAATGAAGACTATTTGTGTATTTGTTTCATTGTTTAGAATAACTCAATTTGCCCCACGAAAAAGATAATGTTGTTATCTAAGTAAATTATTCTTCAGCTGGTACATGTTGCTTATGCTTGCAATCCCAGCACTCTGGAAGGCTCAAGCGGGAAAGTGGGAATTTCAAGGTAAGCCTCGACACCTTAGTGATGAATCGAGACAGTGTCTCAGAAATGTTTCTTAAACAACGGAGATGTAGCTCAGTATGAATGCCTTGGGTTCAATCTCCAGTACAGGATAAAAAGTAAGTTAGAATTCAGTTTATTCAATTTATTCTATTTTCATTGTACACATGTACCTTTGTGGATTCCATTTAATGCATCTAAGAGAGTAAGAAATCTTGTGATATATTTAGAATTGGGGATTTCAACTAAGAAATTATATTGATAAGTATCTTCTAATAAAGCTCTAGTTTTTCTCTCAAACAGGAATTTCTGGCCTATTGGTGAAGATTTTTGTCTTGATATCTGTTGCTGTATCTATTACTTCCATGACCATTATGTTTCAAAGCACATTGTTTGAAAAGATGATACTGCACTAAGCTGTTTATGTGAAGGTGGTTTTCTAGAGCATTATCATAGCAACGCGATTATCTCAGTTGGTGTTGTCCATAGCAGCCGGGATGCTCTGGTAGTTTGTTCCGTCCTTGGAGCAAGCGGAGAAACCCAAGGAAAACATGCATACCTTGGCCACTGGTGCTGTGGCTACTAAACACTTGAAATGTGGCTACTAGGACTACAGAACTGGAATTTCATTTTTACTTAATTGTAATTTATCTAAATTTAAATTGCCATATGCAGCTATTGGCCAAATACTAACACTGCTCAGAATGTTGTGGGAAATAGTTAAACAAAGTTTTATTGTATCTAAAAATTCAATTAATGTTACCCTCACCTGGAAACACATTATTTGAAACAATTGAGATACTACTCATCTCACTCATGTGTTAGTTTATGAGGGTTCGTATAATAAAACCCACAGACTAGGAGGCTTAAACAACACAAATTTATTTTTGTTCTGGAGGCTACAAGTCCAAGACCAAGGTTTGATATTTTTATTCTGATGCATTTCTCCTTTGTTTATAGACTCCCACTGTCCACTGTGTCCTCCGATGGTCTTTTGTTCACCTGGACATTCATGTTCCTCTATGTCCAGATTTCTCCTTGTATAAGGTCATTCTTCACATTGTGAGGGAGCCTGTCCTAATGGCCTCATTTGAACTCAATAATTTCTTTAAGTGTCCTGGTTACAAATCTAGTCACATTATCAAACTAATGATTCTAATGGAATTAGAGCTACAACATGGATTTTAGGGGACACATTCAGCCTGTAGTACCCACTAACTGACAGTACCGTGTTTCACTGCCGCTTGGCCTCAAATGTCTCTTCATAGAACTGTATCCAAATCATTCACTATTTGTGTCTTGCTTATTTTGTTTAAACCAGAATCATAATTTTAATCACTAGAATAGTTTCAGTGAAGATTTTTATAAAAATCAGCTTTATCACAAGTGGCGACAATGTGAATTTTGTTAATTATTTTGCATTCTTTACTTGAATCTGCTGTTTCGTTTATGGCTTGTTTAATATGTTTCATTGTGTCTTTTATCTTGAAAATTTATGTCTTTCTAAGAATAGTCCACAATTTTATGAAATCATAGGTATTTGTGTTTTACTAATCGTGGAACTCACAAGATAGATTTGAACCATTTAATATATCTTCAGAATTCTCTAATGTCATCAGAAAATATTGCTAATATGAAGAAAATACAGTTTTACTTACTCCATTGTATTACTTTTGAAGCACTTAATATCTCTTTGAAGGGTCGTATTAAAATAATTTTTATGAAAATTTTCCAATGTATTTTCTATGTCTTTTCTCGCTTTTTTTTTTTGGTGCTGGGGATCGAACTCAGGGCCTTGTGCTTGCTAGGCAAGCACTCTGACCACTGAGCTAAATCCCCAGCCCCTGTCTTTTCTCTTTTAAGATAAAATAATCAGAGCATTTTCCTATGTTCTTCTAATTTGCCTTATATGACATCCTTTAGTAAATATAGGGTCTCAGTCTCTTAATTTGGACAAGAATAATTTTGTCAAAAGTCTTCACACTAATGCTTAAAGAAATGAATTTTGTTGGCAGCAGAATAAACTCCTATATTAAATAATACCACACAGGAATATAAAACAAAAGATTAAATATAAAAACGAGAGCCTATTAGAAGTATTAATCTGATTTGATTAAATTTCTGCACTTTTTATTAGAATGCAGTACACTAATTACTTGAAATCCTGTGTATCGAAGGATTCTATTTCTTCACATGGCAGGAAGAAAAGAGGTTAATTTTTCAGCATTGATTGAAAACCAGTAAGTTCTTTACAACTTCTGTTTTTTCATGGAGGATGAAATGTATTTACTTTCCTTTCTTCATATTTTTTAAATTTATGGTATTGGTTGGTTGATGAGTCACTTGGCTGATTGTAGTGCTAAGGGACTGAGCCCAGGTTATATCACTGAGCCAGGTTATAGCACTGAGTTATATCCCCGGCTGTCTGTATTTTTAAATTCTATGGCAAGGTTTTAATAAACTGTGCAGGCTGGACTTGAAACTGCAGTCCCCCAGCCCAGCCTCCAGAGTGCCTGGGATTCCACCTGGTACCACCACGCCTTGCTTAATCGCTTAATCTGTTTTTCTTAGTAACAGATTTTAAGAGGACATGTGATAAGTAGGTTGGTTTTCAAAATCTGTTTTCTTTTTTTTTTTCATCCTTTCTAAGGGAACCTTGATTTTACTTAGGTTGTTTTCCATCTTCTTGCAAAGATTCCTGGCCTTTTTAGGGGAGCCACAAGGCATATTTGTACTAAGGGGACGTAAGTGGAAGTTTATGGGGGAGTTTTAGGAAATTATTTGCTTTAGTACAGGATAGTGATTGGCTCTACTTCCTTTTTACTATTGTTCTCGTCTCAGATGTGGAAGAATGTCTGGATTATGGTAGCAATCCTATATCCAGGTGTTGAGAAGATTAAAGCAAAAGCCACAACACTAATGGTGGTAGGGGAGAAACCCAGAAAGAATCTGGGCTGTGGGCGTCATCAGTGAACACCTGAACCAAAATCAGCAAGTCTTCTGATGGAAACATTTACTCCTCTTTGCGTTTCTGTCAAGTTCTCTGTTATTTCATCTTACTTTGCAGCCAAATATATTCCTGTAACAAATGTTATACAGTGTAGTACAGCTGTTCTCCAGTAAAACTTTCTGCCAAGTAGAAATGTTTATTATCTACATTCTTCAGTATGGGAATCTCTTGCCACATTGAGGCTGTGAAATCCTTGAAAGGTAGAGTTTTTGTATGTGGGTATATAGGTATGCATGTGATTAAGAAACTGAATTCTTAATTTTATTTAACTTCAGTGTGAATTTAAATAGCATGTATTGGGATTATTGAACAGCACAGGTCTAAAACAGGGAGTAATTAACAGAAATTTTCTATTGTAAAATATTTCGATAATGTCTTCATCCTCCAAAGACATCTTGTTATACCTTTATCATGTCACTACCTTGGGCACAAATTATTCTGTCCACTTTTAAATAAAATATTTACAATCATCCCTTTTGTATGAGAGTATGGACCCACAAGGAGGGCTACATCAAGATCGTGGCCTTTTTCATAGACTCTGTGGTTGTTTTATTGCGAATTTGGCAGAACTTTGGTTAGAAAGTCCCTAAATAGTCTTTCTTTCTTTTCCTGAGTCATAGATTTCTATTATCCAAGTTTCATTGCAAGCCATTAATGTTATGAAGAGTAAGTTTTGAATCATTGTTGAAAGTAGGGTTTTCTTAAGGGGAGAACTTAATATTGTGTGATCAAATTAGCAGACAGTTTGCACTTCAGCAAAACATTGGCTCATGTGGTCCATGGCCTTAGGCGTTGAAACTATTTCCACCCAAGTCTGTCCACCAAGTTTTAAGCTCATTTTCTTCTATTTATACATTTTATTTTTAGGAACTATTTATGCACATTCTGGAACAGATGCTCCTTGTTTGTCAGAATGGGAGGATGTATTAAAAATTGGAGTTTTAAAACAATATATAAACAATATATATAAAACAATATATATGATCAAATCTGAGTAACCAAATATATATATTTATATTATTTATATTTATATATTTATATGCATTTATATGTTTATATATAAAATTATATATATTTATATAATGAATTATATATATATATGTATATATATATATTTGGTTACTAAGATTTGATCATTACCTTGATTTACCAGCTGTAAATAATAGCACAGATCCCTTTCCTTCCCAGTCTTCAGTAAGTGGATGTGTGGTTAATTTCATTCTCATCTTTCTAGGATTTTGAAAAGCCTTTGCATCTAATAGAAAGTGGTAAGATTTGAGATAGTCACAGTTTCCAGATATAATTATGAAGATGTCTGACTCTGTATGCAAGTACTTTGCCAAACTAAGTGAGCTTTTGGAAAGCCCAGTTCACTGTCAGGAAGAATTTTTATGGCATGTGAATCATATTTTAAAAAAAAGGAAAAATTGTATTAGAAACAATTATATATACAATGTTTTCTGTGCATAGCATTGTCAATAATCCAATAAGATTAAATAATTTAATAAGCAGCAATCAGATATATTTTCTATAATAAAAACTTTCAATATATTTTGTCCTGGTACTTATCCCAACCTTGCAGGTTTTTGATATAGGTAATCACTATTTCCTTCATAACCTTTTGTTTAGTTATATTGCAGAATGATACAGATTCATTAGTATAATTATTTTGTTTTAATGACCTGTGTGCACATTTTCATTACATTGTGTGCCATTTTTGTAAAAGGAAAGACATATAAAACAGAAGCCTAAATATTTTAGTATTAGGCTCAGAAAACAGAAGGTTACACTTCAATCAAACGTAATCTGAACAATTTTAAAATAGAATAATGGAACATATAAATTTAGGGATGAAATGTCAAGGACTTTCACTTGAGGGGAAGAGTTCGATTTCATTGAGAAGACTTCACTTCTTTCATTTTCTGGGACTTTTAGGATGAAAGTTCCTTGATCGTAAAATAATTAATTTTCTTTGTGAGTTCTAAAATGTGTCTTGATACAAAGGACTGGTTAATTAGTTTATAAAGAATTGACAAAACATCTCCTGAACGTATTTAAAAATAGAAAATCTGGGTGGAGATTGGATTCTGTAATGGATAAAGACAGCCGAATAAACAGGAGATCTTCAGTTTTAAAATATTAGATTATAAAATATTAGTGATTTTCAAACTTTCTCTGCCACAAAGGATCATTGAAGTATATTTATGTTTTGTATGTGAAATTTATTAAAAATTTAAAATGAATACACTGACAGATTTTTTTCTCTCTTATAGTAGTTTTTCAAATGTAAAAAGATTATAAAAAGAAATTAGTAATAAACAAATAAATGTATGTATATTACTTTCATTCCATTGAACTGTCTAATATTTATTATCGCTTCCTTTTCCTTGCCTTAGTGATTTCTGGTGCTCTGCTTTTTTCCAAATTAGGAAACCAGAAATCATTTGAACACATCAATGTTGTAATTATTTACCAAAAAGAAGGCATGAAAGAATAATAATGGAAGTCTTGGAAAATATGGATACTTCTGAAATAACTATACTCTGTTGAATAGGTTGTAATTTATATATTGACTGTTTGATAAATTAAAGGCCAGTTACTAATTACATTTTTTCCTTTGGCATTTCCATTATCATCTGCACATCAGACTTTTGGAAAACTTGCTAAAGCCTTGTTTCCAACACTATGACTTACAGTGTTGGCACTTATGCTTATCTACTATGACTCTTGGAGATAAGAAAATGCCAGACAAATTTATCTTCCATCAGTTTCAAAGTGAAGCTAATTCATAGCTGAGAAATACTTTATTTTCACTTACTAAAATAAGTACAAATAAAAAAATCTTGTTACCGAGGTACCTGGAAAAATGTTTGTTTTACTGTAAAGAAAATTGAGGTTTGGTATTTATAAATTTAATAGTCATTGTGAAGTTGATAAATTATTTCTTTTCTTCTTCCCTATTCTTTCCATCCTTTCCTAAATACCTTGGCCTTCACAATTACAAATAATTGACTCTTTCTTGTGCTGTAAAATTTCAAGATGTACCATGTGATAGGTCCAGAAATCAACACTTAGGATCCTGTGTGATATAGTGCCGTAACAGAGGAACATGAAGTGTGCCTTAGAATAATAAACTTCCACAAAACATAACTTGACAATGTTTTTCCACTTGATGGTTTACTGGTGTATTGTACCACTTTCATGAAGATTTTATGTAAATTTTCATGCACATATGTAGAAACACATATGTATATGTGTGTGTGTTTTAGTATGAAGCAACATAGCAAAGTTCACTGTAAATTGAATTTTAAATTTTAATCACATTAGACCAGACTAAACAGATGCACACAAGCAGTCTCATGTGTAAGGTTTTGAAAGAACACATCTTTTACCTTTCATTCTCTGTTAATTCATGGATGTTTGGGGATGGTGGATCATGAAGGAAGTACAGAAATAGATATCAGATAATAGGAAATGTACGTTTAGATCTGGTAAATGTTCTGCCGGTATAGGGTGGGAACACGAAGGTTGATATGCACCTGACAAAAATAGTGCTCTGGTATTCTTGGCTGTGAGCTTATTTTATCTGCTGTGACAAAGAACTGATTATCTCTACTTCTGAGAGTGTGTTTCTCAAATGGAAGTTAAATTGTCTAGACAACTGATATTAGAAAGAGTTCACTGATTATCAGCTTATATAAGCTCCTTAGTACATGGATGTTTTTAAAGCAAATGCCAACTCGAATTTTTTAATGGGGAAGTAGTGGAAAGTATACGTTGTACTACTTGTATGTTTATTTTAGGGAGTTGAAATATGTTTTCTCTCTTCCAACTTTCCAAGTATATTGTTCTCAGAACTGAAGAATTATTTTTTAACCTAAATTAACTAGGCTGAATGAGCTGTATTATCATCAAGAAAATAATTACTTTACGATTTACATTTTAAAGTTACATATCATATTTTTGTTTTTTTAAATCAGATTTGATAATCAAAACTTTTATTATACTTAACTCTCCATGTAATTGTTTTAGGTTATAGTTTCAAATTTATCTGTTGGTGTAGAAGCACATTCTGGGTGTTTGTACAACTCTTTTAAATCAGTAAGTATAAAAATTTGTCAACTTAGAGAAACAGAATTTGTACAGATTAGCTAAAGTCTAGCCTGTTGATTTTTTAGTCTAAATTTTGCCCAAATTAAGTCTCATTATCGGAGAGTGAATTATCTGAGCTGTATTTTGTTTCTACTTAATTGATATAAGAAAAAAACTATTAAATACATCAATATGTTGCTAAAGATTATTCAGTAGACAATTTATTGTATTGAATAGTTTTAAAAATGGACTCTGAAGGAATACTTACTTTGCAAATCAGAATTCATTATGTTTCATTCTGAGTAAATTTGCTTAATGCAGTGTTTTTAAAACTGTATTCTACAAAATACTTTTCAGAAGATGTTTGTAAGAAGAGCGAGGGGCTGGGGATTCGAGTGCTTGCCTTGCAAGTACAAGGCTCTGTGTTCAATCCCCGGCACCAAAAAAAAAAAAAAAAACAAAAAACAAAAAAAAAAACCAAAGAAATATATGAGTCTTGATTAAAAATTAAAACACAAATTCCTCTGTTTAAATATATTTGAGAAAATTGATTTACCCTCTTGCTTCTTGAAAAATTCAGTGAACTTTCTTTCATGACAAAGGAACTGAGCAATTCTGCAGTTAGGCACCCTGTTGAATTAAGACAGCATTTGACAAACACATTTTTTCTATGGTAGCCTCTTCCACAAACATCAATTGACATTTTGGGGACAATTTTGGTAATACATGGTGGACAGTATTTGATCTAAAATATTGTGTGGATTTTATAATAACTTATGACTTTACTCCATTAAAAAGTGGTAGAAAAACAGTATTTACAATAAACAGGCCTATACCCTGTGATATAAGTACCCTACTTCTACCTGTACAGCAGAGAACTTTCCCATATAGTCTTGTCAGGAGGCTCGTAGATGTTCCTCGAAGGATTCTTTGTGCTAGGAGCTAAGTGCAGTCAAAGGGACCATCACAGTAGCATTTATCATTGTAATGTGAGTCTGGATCATACTGTTTCTGAGACAACAGTCACGTGTAGTAATGTGCGATTACATAAAGCAACATGACTTTATATGTTGAAGACATAATCAAAATGAAGGAGTACTATGAACTCTGGAATATGTTCAACTAGTATATATGTTACTTTAGCAAGGTCGTAGCATCCTCATTACCTATTGGCTCTTTTATGTCTACCTATTTTATTTTCCAATTACACAAAATTTGCACCTACTTTAATGGGTTTTTTTTTTCCTTAGGCTTCTTGGATTCAAGGACACACATTTTATTCTAAAATTAAGAATTATTTATCACATTAAGTACAAGTGACATACACATCTCGTCTCTTCCTTAGTGTCTTCGGCATCAGGGAGAGGAAGTAAGACCTTAGCATACGTAGGTGATAGCTGTCAGCCTTAATAATGATTTCTCTTTGCAGAGATAATGTAGCTTTAATGGACGTCATTTTTAAAATAGGTGTGAATGGCTGGGGATTTAGCTCAGTGATTAGAGTGCTTGCCTTGCAAGCACAAGGGCCTGAGTTCGATCCCAGGCACCACAAAAAAAAAAAAAAATAGGTGTGAATGAACAAATGAGCAGAGAAAAGTTGATCACAATAATTTACCACATCCTTTGGAATCTCTTCCTTATGGTGTACAACATTGTTCACTCTCTTGTAGCAATACAGATCAGGGAATGAAGAAATGACAAGAATGAGGATAATAGGATAATATATAAAATTCAGGATAGTTATGAATAGTTTGCCAAAGTTATAACTGTACTTAAGAGTTTTTAATTATGATTTTGGTTACTCGGTTCTGGTCTTGAGGGGAATTTCCTACTTATCTCAGGTGGGGCAACAAAGAATTGTTAAACTCAAGGAGTAGTACAGAACAGTGATATGGAGGCAATTGGAAATAATCATAAGCTACAAAAGTTCTGGTGATTTCATAGTGAAAGTTTATTTTTGTTTATTCAGTCGCCTCAGGTCATCGTAGCCATACTATATTTGATTTCTAAAAAGTCCTATTTTCCTGCAGTTTAATTTGTTGTCTTCTGATGAAGTAATTGCCATACAATAGAGGGCCTAAGAGCCTGGAATCAGAAAGACATGGAATAAATCTGATCTTGACGATTTCCTAGTTGTGGAATTTGGGCAGCCAGGTAATTTATTCCGAAAACTATTTTTTCATCTGTAAAGTAGAACACTGGTGTGGAACATTGCATAGAGTTGTTGCAAAAATTAAATGAAATTATGTTCATGAAGTACTAAGCACATTGCTTAACATGCAGTGAATAATCCAATTTAATTGCTATTATTGCTGTTTATAAAGTTTTATAGTCTTTTATAGTTTTTATATTGTGATTGTCAACCTGGGCACTTATGCCCTCCAGGGGACATTTGGCAATGTCTGGAGAATTTTTCGTTGTTGACAGTTGAGAGAGAAGCATTCCTGGCTCCTAGTGGGTGGGGGCTCCGAATATGCCATGTACTGACATCGCGTAGGAGACACAGCTTGCCTGACTTCAGAGAGTGATACACTCCATCATTTCTCTACTGTGGATGCTTAAATACCTGCTTTAGCCATTTAATTTTTTAACAGTGAGCTTAAAATGTGAATTCCTTTGTATTTCATTAGTACCTGTTTTTAGGGTTTTCTTCTGGGAGACCGTCAAATCCATGGCAGCTTGTATAGTGCTACCATTTCTTACCTAGGTTTCCCATTAACAATAAATTATGTGTATGAAATGGTTTTAAGATGATTCTTAATTGTTTATTCCCTGGAAAACAAACCATTCAGGCTTCATTTGTAAGATAAAGCAATTTTATAAAAGTAGAATATAATTTTGTACTAGATTTATATTATTCTTGCAGAGTTGTTTGTGTGCTATACTGGGGATTGAACCTAAGGCTTGCTTCACACATGCTAGGCAAGCATACTACCAGTAGCTACATCTCATGTTATTCTTTATATATCATTTATTAAAAGCAGTGAGTTCCCAAGTTATGAAAAACAGTATGAATATTTGTTCTTGTAAATATAGGTGGAAATGTAAAATATGATATAAACATGAAAAATTAATACATACGATGAAATTTAAATAACATAGTCTGATCACTGAAATGTATACAGCTCTTTGCTAAATAAAATTAGGAAATTTACTCAGTATTTATCAGACATGCCGTGATGCTTGTCCATAGTCTAAACTTCTAGAGAAGCTGAGGCAGGAGGATTGCAAGTTTGAGCTCAGCTGGGGCAAATTTAGTAAGACCCTATCTCAAAAAAAAAGTGAAGGGGCTGGGGATTTGGCTCAGTGGTTAGGGTGCTTGACTCGTGAGCACAAGGCCCTGAGTTCAATCCCCAGCACCAAAAAAAAAAAAAAAAAGTAATAATGAAAATAATAAAAAACAGGGCTGGAGAATATAGGCAGTGTGAAAATTCTTAGTATAATCCCCAGTTCCCACAAAAAGTATATCTAATTTACTAAAACTTTATAAATAATTAAGTACATTACACATGTTACGGGTTGTTTTGAATGAGTTTTGTTGAACTGATGTGTTAGAATTGTTAGATGATAGGGATTCTTTTCTCTAGGTCCTTTTCTTATGAAAATAAGAAATCTGTGCTTTCTTGGCCTTCTTCCCTGTTCACTAAAACTCAATTATTAATTTCTCTTCCATTGCATGGATTTCGACTTGTGTTAATACATACTGATTTATAGCATTCTTCTTAGTATGAAAAGGGTATCATGTTACTCCTGTCACTTTAGGATGAAAATGAATGAACAAAGATAATTTAATTTCTTTTGAATACTTGGGGCTATAACAGAAAGATAAGCATAGATAAAGCAATAGATCATTTTATCTCTCTCACTCAGCTTTGACTTCATTTCCACATGATATATTCCTACTGGAAGTATGGAGTTGAGGTCATTGGAGAGTTAGTGCCATGTACAGAAGTGCTGGAGTGTTAGGAGCATTATGAGTAGTTTCGTGTCAGCCTGAGTTTGAGCAGAAGTTCAAGGGAAATTTGAATGATATTTTAAAGGTATATACAATTACTATATAAGTTTATGATGGCCTTCCTGATAAAATGAAAATTATATTCCAGAAAATTATTTGGGCCATAATTTCAGGTAAGGACTCTGGGTCTGTTGTTGATCATTTGAATTGAAAGTTACTTGGAAAATAGGAAAGAAAGAAATTCTTCAGTTAAAGATTAATGGAATAATTCAATTAGTAAGAAATAAAAGCTATAAATGGAAGATGTAAAAGCTTGAGACTTCTTCAGTGGATCAGATATGAAATATGAATAAATATATAACATTTTAAGGTATGTTTA
Organism: Hystrix cristata; assembly: GCA_004026905.1. Classification (NCBI taxonomy): domain Eukaryota; kingdom Metazoa; phylum Chordata; class Mammalia; order Rodentia; family Hystricidae; genus Hystrix; species Hystrix cristata. The sequence goes on along the minus strand of PVJO010003554.1, from coordinate 29,602 downwards.
TAAAATTTTAGTATTGTATAATGAGACCTCATTAGTTAGGAATTGTAATATAGTATATTCATAATTGATTTGAAGTGATAGTAAGTTTAGTGATTTTATAAAAAAGAAATACAGTGTTTATTGCACCAGTGTTTGGGATAATCAGGCATGGATAATTACTGATGGGGTATTAATTTCTCCTTTATAATTGAAAACCTAGAGATACAGCTTTGTTTTAATGAATGTGAAGCTAAATATCCAACATTTCCAGCATTTTTATCTTGCCTGCATTAAGTTTATGAGACTTGGTTCTTATCACTAACATAAACATTATCATGTTTAAAAATTTCAGTACATTTTATTGATTTAATAAAATAATCAACATATGAACAATAAGGGCAAAATAAACAAAGCATTGATTTTCAGAATTGTTCAAAATGAAACCTTTCCTTGGGATGTCACTCTAACTGAGGACTGTCAGGTGATTAAATCATGCTCAAGGATTTTCTTTAAATCCAGATCCTCTGCGTTGAAAGTATTCAAACTTGTGCCGGTTTGTTATTCAGAAAAAACAAACTAAACCATGAAGAAGCTCTAGCAATTAACCCACCAGCTTTACAATGTTCCACACATTGATGATGCAAAATGTTATTTTATCAGCTGTCCTAGATAAAGTTGAATATTGTACGTTTTGGAGTATATAAAATGAAAATTTATAATGCTTAAAATAGTTTTTAGAAATGATCATGGCACCTAAGGCTTATTAATTTCTTAAAGTAACACCCATGTAACAGCCTCCAACTCTAGTCCACACCGAGCACTAAAATGCTGAGACTACATTTTCCTTGGTTGACTCAGGCAATGACTGAGTGAGGTACACAAATGCAGGCTATTTTGGGCACAGGACTCCTATTTCAGGGGACTTTGGTTTGAGAACTCACCATTGACCTCATGAAAATGTACTTGTCATTGTCCTACCTCAGAATTTACTCTGATGTATCCCTCATATATGTGGAAAACACTCTGCTTTTTTGGAGAAGCCATAAGAACAATCCAATGTGTAGTAAAATCTCAGTATCATCATTGTATTTTGAAATAACTCAGAAAAATAGACACTTATTATCTCTGTTTTACGTAAAAATATTTCTGTTCTGTTTTTGTGGGACATGCTCTTGAAATGGCCAAGTTCTTTATCTGCATATATACTTCTGGTCCTAGGCTCACTCTAATGGTTTGATGTCACAAGACCCTTCTAATTATTTCTTCTAGCCTATCAGTTTTGGAGGATTCTGAAACTGTGATTTTCCAAAACACATTTTTAAATCTTGTATTATAATTTTCTTTATGTACTTTTAGGTATCCCTGCTTCAGTTTTGAGTAAAGGCTTCCTGCTGATGAATCAGAAATATATATCTTCTGCTAAAAGATACTTTAATGTATCTACCATTGATGTCAGCTGCCCCAAAGAAGGCTCCCTTTTTAGGTCTATTTGGACTTTTTTCTCTGGGTAGGCTCTGAGTTCTCAGTAAAATTGTTGCTATGTAGAGCAGGAATGCATCATAGCATCTGTCCTCAAATTTGACAGGAGGAAAAAGATTTCAACTTACACTCTACCAAAGACAGTTTCCCTGATTAAGCAGAAGTCATTTACTCTGTCAGATACTAATGAGTTGTTCTCGTTCCTCCATCACTTCATCCTTTCCACTCACCACCCTTCTGAGCAAGAGGATACTTATTTTTACTGATTAACTTTCTCAAGACTCATCAATCAAAGCCACTTTAGTTTTACATTATATATTTAGTTAATGTATTATCTTTGAATAATAAAATCTTGATTATTTAATAACAGTGACACAAGTGTTCTTTGAAGAGAAGTCCCAGTGGTCCCTTGCTAGATCACTCCCTCTTTGTTCTCTGAAGTTCAAAATAAACTCAGAAGTCAGTATGATGAGGAAGCTGGACTCTGACCAGAGTGTTTTCTGTGTTTTTTTCCTCTCGATTTTATGTATTATAATTTCATTGTTATATGGGACATACATTGGACTTTTCATATGGCATTTACTTATGTAGAGGCAGGCTGTACCTTTATATGAGGCATGCCTTATTAGAGCAACCAATAGCTATTATAATGAGTGAAGAAAATGCAAAGTGAAGAACTACACAGGGAATAAAATTTGTTTCCAGAGCAATCTAACCAGTATATTTTAAACGTAAGGAAAAAAAAAAAAGAAAAAAACAGGCAGCTAAAAGTTTTGTGTTACATGTACACAAAGAATACAACTTAACAAAGATTAAAGACATGTCTGGTTTATTTTCACCATTGTTCATTAGTAGGTGGCTGTAATAACCTTGTTAAAACTTGATTTCCTTTTAAAACAATACTTAGTAAAAATATCTTGTGCAATAATACATGTTGTTTATATAACATCGAATACGAAAGCAAAGGCACGTTTGGAGTGAGTGGGCTTGGTGTAGGGAAAATGGGACTAGTACAGAGGATGTAGAAAGTGCTAGTTTAATGTCCTGCAGGCTCTAAGACTCCTCCCTTCAGGGTTCTTAGGGCATAAATGACAATGTGATTGACAGAATGCTGAGTCCTGCCCACTGTGTCTGTGGCTTATGTCCTTTACTATAATTCACTCCGTCGTCATTATATAACACAGTCTCTATGCGTGGACTTGTGGTGAGCTCTGGGGGAAGAAGGCTTAGCTGAGGTCATGCATAGAGGTCTAGTGTGCCTGCATGTGATTTGGAATTTTCAGAAGTTTCCCAGCGGGAGACCTTCCTTTCTCCTATCTCCACCACTCTGTGGTGGACCCTGGCTGGGTCCAGGTTCAACTGAGTGGAGAACACAGCCCTCTAACTCCCAATGATGCTGTCTATATTATGCACATAGTATGTGTATAATGTACATATAAAGTTCTTAACCTAAATCAATTCTTTAATATAATAATCTTAGCTACTGAGATAGACTGTAAAAATACATACTCCTCTAAAAATTCTAATAGCACTTAGTAAAGAGAAAATATATTAACCACTGGATTTAAGTGTAGAAAAAAAAGTGCCTGAAAATATCTGGAGGCCCTGGAGTATTGGAACATAAACCTCTACCAAGAGTCCCAAAATATTAATGTGTCTTGCAGTTTCATTTTTTCTCATTTCTAGTAGGATGAAATTAAACATATTTTGTGCATTTGAACACAGTGCTTTTATTCAAATAACCAAGCCCTGGGAATTCTAGATATTCTGTCATGAATAATTTTCTCTTTTTCTTTAGGAATTGATAGGATAAAGATTTTTCTGGACTACAGTGATATAGTATATCCTATCTCTCAAAATTATAAAAAGGGAGATTTTTTTGATATCATTCCTTTTTTTAAGCATGAAGATTAGAAATTAGCTTTAAACCCACCGTGCTTTTTAGAAGGTTGCTCTCCTCTATTATTTCCTCCAGTGAAAAGAAACTAGGTAATCTTTTCCCACAGTTCAGCTGCATTTTAAAAAGCTAAGCTCCTTAGGTGAAAGAGACACAGGAAAATCCTATGACCTTGGCCAGGTACACAATTATTTTGCAAATGAAGTGGTGAGGTGTGTGACTTTTTTAATGAGACAAAATTTGCATCAAGTTGTAATCTGCTGATGTACAGCACTTGAACCTGGCCCTAAGGTTCAACCAGTTCTAGTTAATTTATAAAAACAACACATACCTTTTAAAGTTAGACTGGAGTATATGATTTACTAATACTACACTACATTTTAAAGTGTTTCTACTTAGTTATTGCTTTCTTTTAAACTAATGCACTAGAAACATTTCTTGAAGGTGATACTTTCATGTTAATTCTTTTAAAATTGAATAGAACAGGCAGGCGGATGAAGTAGTGTTTAGAATAGATGAGTCTGTTTCCCTTCATGCTTTGTATAATTAATTTCATGTTACCCTGTATAAATTGTCTTCGGCTTCTCCATATGAATATTTGGAGCATCTATTGAAATATGGTTTAATCCGATTGAAATTGAAAGGGATTATTCCTCTGGATTTCCTTCCTTGAGGGATTATAGACAAACCAACACTAAGAAAAGAGAGACATCTGATACAGTGCTCAGTAATACTAAATCCAGTGGTAAATAAATGCTTAGCTGCTTGTCTATGAGTTATGTCTAGAACAATATTGTGCATCTTAGTGACTTCTTTTTGTTCTTTGAATTATATTGGTTGTTTCACATGTGGAAGCATTAATAGAAAGATACTGAAGTATGTAAGACATTCCTTTGATAAACTGTTTTTATAATTTTAAATATTATTTTTCATCTTAAGGAGACATTAAGTATCCTTCAAATGTGGATAAATTAAATCAGACCACTTCAAATTCATGTTGCCTTGTACTTTCATATTCCAAATAACTGTAGCAGATAGAATTGCTCTTGGAATAAACTTGCTGCTGTAGTGGGTTCTGGGCCTAAGGAGACAGACTCATCTGGGGACATTAAAAGTATCATGTGTCCTAAAAAATGCAGTAGCTGAAGAGTACGACGATGAAGCTAGGTAAGGACAAAAGTAAAGGTCCTATGTGGAAAGAATTTCCTGGTCTAGAGTGGTACCGTGAGGCAGAATCCTGAAGTAGGTAACAATCGTCCACCTGTCTGAAGTATGGTCAAAGAGTTTCTCCTGGATTGGGATTAAGATCTGGATGACAGAACCTCTGCCCCGAATGGTTCCAGTTTATATCAATTAACTTGGTGTAATTTTTAATAGAGTTCCCTCTTCCAAAAGTGTGTGATTTAAAAGACAAACTGACAGAACTGGAGGAGGCTTCTGACTTGTGGTCCTTAGTCCAAGTAGGAATTGCAAAACCCGGTAGACTATCAAAATGTTGCTGTAGATGATGGGGTCCCGGATGGGTTTCTAGGTTCCTGTGCATTAGGCACGAAGAACTTGATGTAGCGCATGATGGTAAGGAAGAAAGCAGCCACGTTTAAGGAAGTGTAATTAGGTGATGGCATGCTCAGAGTGAGCCAGCTTGTGCCTGGAGAGGAAAATGGCACGAGCACTTGGGGGCATTGGGTTTAAGATTTTAAAATGTTGTACCTGATCTCTTTCACTCCATCGTGTCTTCAGAGCACGACTGACAGTGTGCTGAGTCACAATGGGGTGCCGAGTCATGTCAGCTGCGTCTATCGTACCTGTCCTTTCCCATAACTTGCTCTGTATAATTGGGTGCATGAGATGCAGTCCATATGCACAAACCTTCAATGAGCTGCAGGTGAGGAAAGGCCGCTGTGGTTATCCCAGAGCATCTGGCATGCATGCACCTTGGTTTGGGGCTTCACAATTTTCCCGAGTAGGCCCAGGGGTCTTAGGAGGAGGGTCAGAGGGTTGGCCCTGGGGCATTGCCCAGGCTCTGGTGAGAGGAGGGGCGTGGTCACATAGCCCCAGTTGTACTGTCTGTTTTAAAAACAGTGACTCGAACCAAGGGACTGATTGTGTATCAGGAGTTATTTCAAAATAGGGGCCTTGAAACAGTACAAGAACTCAAAGAGCAATTGGACAACTGCAGGCCTGAAAGAGCAAAGGTAGGCTGATGTTGGAACTCTTTGCTAAAGATCCAGGTCACTCTCTGGGCAGAGTTCTCAAGCTGTCTTTATATATACTAGAAATGCAAGAGTTACGGGATAAAAGGCCGATTCTTAGGCCTCCTCTGACCTAGAGAGTGAGTCTTTCTTTGGGTGTTCATGGAACTACTGTTTCTCATGAGCTCCTTGGTGATTTCTGTTCGTACTAATAAAGATGTAAGAGGGACTGGGCCAGTGGTTTGAGACAAGTAGTGTGTCATGTAAAATTTTGTGGAAGTGGACTGGCTGCGTGTAAACTAACAAATACCTGAATTTACAGGACTTGAAGGACTTTGAAATGTAGGACTGTGCTCATTAATCGTGAGTGATTTTCATCACCTTTGCGTGATATTACACAAATTTATTATGTCCTGAGTATAGTAAAAATGTTACGATAGATCAAGAACAAGGCCTTCCGATTTGCACAATCCTTCTGTGTAAAAGTTTTCCTTTGAAAACGATATAAGGGAAAATGCCTTGGGAAAAATAGCATTCCAGAAGAGTAACCCCATGCTGTTTGTAGTTTCTTAGAGAGCACTAGACCAGATCTGATTTGTATGCGCACGTGTGTGTGTGTGTGTGTGTGTGTGTATGTGATGTTGGAGTAGAACCCAAAGCTTATGCATGCTAGGCAAAATGCTCCACCACTGAGCTATATCCCCACCCAAATCTGACTTTTAAAATAGAAATCTTAGTAAATTTATTGAGGAAGGGAGAATTACTATATTCACAATAGTGAACTAATGTCTTAGATATGAGTTAGTACCCTTGGTAGAAAAGGCAGAATTTGTTTTCAAGTCAGCAGTAACCATATGTATTTCAACCTTGGTACTCAAAATGAAATCCAGAGGCCAGCAGAACTGACTTAAAACAAATGCCGAATCTCAGGCCCCACTTCAGAACTTTGATTAGAACCTGTATTTTCAAACAATTTTTTAGTCAATTATAGGTGTGTTAAAGTTTGAGACCTGTGTGTAAGTAAAAGTGTCTGACTTGATGAAAAATATGTCTTTATTTGACAAGCTTAATCTCAGTGGACGATGGCGAGTTAGGATGAGTTCACTAAAATATTATTATTCAAATTCCAATCTTGCTTTGGTTCTGAAGAACTTGCAAGAATTTTTTTCACAAAAGCTAAAACCATTTTACTGGTTGGTAGTTTAGGGAGTTCAGAGCAGTGTGGTGCATTCACAGTAGACTAAAAGTTGTTTGTGATTTTTGGCTATTAAAAAGAAATGTACTTCTGTGTCATAAATGACTTTTCAGTATAGTAAACAAAATTACATTGCTGGCCTCCAATACCTACAACCCAAGATTGTTTAGGAGTATATTTTGTGTCTACGAGTTTTCAAGATACCACTGACAGTTTTGTTTCTGGAAGAAAAATATGTAATTCACATAGATGCTAGAATGAAAGACAAAAAAGAAAGCAGATTTCTTTAAATGTGAAGTGAGATGGGATAATTACCAATTTTGTTTTCAGTCAACCATCGTGATCTCTTAATGAGAAGAAGGCAGAAAGATGATTTTAAATACTGTAAATAGGAAATCTAGTCAAGCCTTCAATTAAGTGGAAGCTGATGGAAAAGAGGGGAGAGGTAAATCAAAATCATGGTGAGAACAAACTAGTCAAAACTTTGTGAAACACAAAGCCAGGAATGTGATGCCTGAAAGGCTGATGCAGGAGGATGCCAACCTCAAACCCACCCTGGCCAGTTTATCAATTCAGAGAGACCTTTTCTCAAAATAAACAAAAATAAAAGGACTAAGGATGTAATTCAGTGTGAAGGCCCTGTAGGAGAGAGAAAAAAGAAAAAGAAACAAAGAAAAAGGTGAAACATGGCTTCCATAGTAACCAATTGGTTGTTTCAGAATTACATCCAGCATTTAAGGTCTGGGAAACCTATATGTTTTATCCTTTTCATTAAATGAATATTCATTAAGAAATTTAGAATCAATTTTGGTTGGCTTCTTATTTTAAATGTTGTGCGCGAATTTGAAGTAGAAACACCTGCTGAATTTTGCTCAATCTATATTTTAAAAAATGGTAGAATTTATATTTTTAGGAAACAACTACTAAAACTAGTTCCTACACACATTAGGAAAGGAAGACTAGGTAAGCAGAAGGAATGTCATGCTGTCACATTCTTGTTCCTTTTCTAGTGTTTTTGTTCTTTCTGCCCTTGGGTCTATTGTTTTTCTGGTCTTGGTGTACACATTGCTGGCTTGTGGGTGCCAGGTTTGATCCCAGCCCACAGGAGAGTCTGATAGCTTTTGTTACTTTGTCTCCTGACTGTTTCCCAATATATTTTTGTTCTTTCCATCCATAGGAACCCACATAATGGCGTGTCTGATAACTGTTATTGATCGAATTGATGCAAAATTCATTGTATTTGTGCATCTTATAAAAGGCGTCTTCAAAGTTTATTTCACTCTCAAACCTCGATATGGATGCAAATCATTTTTAACTTACCGTAATTTTTTTTCATTTTTCAAAACTTAGTTTCTTTATTTCATGTTGTACTAGAAATAATATAACACATTTCCTTTTTTCCAGTGGTTCAAGTTCACATTTTGTTGAGTGGTAAGCAGAGTGGTAAGCAAAACGCACTTTTTCTTGAACTTCATGTAGCAATAAACATTATAGTATTAACACTTGCTAGTAAATCCAAACAACAAATATATTCTAATGTGTGAAAAAAACTTTTCCAATTTTTAAACGTTTTACTATTTTTATGTTCTATAAATTATTTTTATAATGATAAATCAGAAACCTTTAAATCCATATACCATTTCATATTTCATGCTATACATAGACTTTTCATATTTTGGAAAAGTACATGTTTTATTTATGCACGTGTGCTTCTATTTGTTGTTAACCCATATGCTACTCATGTAAGTAAAATTAATAATCTGTTCCAGAATTATCATATATAAAACTCATCACTTCTGAATTTGCAAAGTAATTTTATGTATTATGTACTTCTCCATCCCTACTTTGGGCCACTTTCAATATGTAGTTCTCTTTTGCATAAATTTTGAACAATTTGCAATTTAGACATCACCTTCTACTTTATTGATATTAGTGGATACTTCAAAAAGGTTATGGTGGTACTATCATGCTAAATAATATTTAGATTCTGTGTTTAATTGTAGGGTTGGTAATTTAAGACAGTATTTTCTTTAAGAGATTATTACTCAAGAAATTATCCCAATATACACCTTGATAAAATGATTTATTCGGGAACTATTTACTTGCTCGATTATGAAATATGAGCACTGAAATGAATGATAGTCCCTAAGCAATATATTACTTCCCCGTGGAGTTTGTTTTCCCTGCCAATACAGAATGTTGTTATGAATTGAAATGAGCACTTAAATTACTGTATTTGAATCATGTCTAAATAATCTAAGTGCATTGGTATAAGATTCGTGATAAATTAAATATGAACGTTGAGAAGTAGCTTGTTCTATCATCCATTCACTAAAGTAATATTAATTGAAAGTCGACCATATGCTATGTACTGAATGAGACTAGGAGTTATATAAACAAGACATAGTGTGAACCAGTCATAGAAAAAAATAATTACAATGCATTTTAGTGAGTGCTAAAATAAATGCTCTATAAACTACAGTTAATCGCTGATAAATAAGTAAATTTGAACCACCAATGCCTTGATTCTACAGGAACAGATTGTTTATCCATACATGCATTCACTTATTCTCCAGAATTGAGTACCTACTTTGGACTAGGTATATTCTTTGTTCTAGATATATACCAGTGAAAAACATTTCAAATACGCCTTCTGCCCTGGAGAGAACAATTTATTAGAATGAAGAAAAACTTTCTTGTAATAACCTGGGTATTGAAGGATAAGTAGGACTTCATATAGGGGGATGGGGAGAGACTCAAGTATTTCAGATTAAGAACTGGGTATGATAATTGACCAGGACTCTAAAAACTAGCAGTGTGAACCAAGATTCTTAGCTAGGCTTTCCCCAGGTACCAGCTTGGTACACAGATGGCACTTAGCAATTACTTTTTTTGGTGTTGGGGATTGAACTCGGGGCCCTGTGCTTGTGGGACAAGCACTCTTACCACCGAGCTAAATCCCCAACCCAATAATTACTTTTTGGCAAATGAATTATGATACTTTATACCTGTCTGTTACATTTAAATGCATGTATATTAAGTATATACATGTGCTCTTTTAAGTGTCGTATGCCAATTCTCTGTGGGGTTTGTTAGCATTTCTTTATCTAAGGAATCTAGAGTCATGAGTTATGTTCTATTTCTGGTCATCAGTATCCCAGTTCATTTCTTTTAGACCCATGTCATCTACTTTGGTTGGTAAATTCCAGAGAAGACGAAACACCACCATTAGTAGTTTACATCATACCTTGCAGTGGTTTTTGGCAATAAGAATGTAAGTTTTCTTTTTGACTTAACACAAACCCAAATAGAAATGTTTTTTATTGACTTTAATTTTTTAATACTTTAAGTTATTCCTCTAAGTGCTAAGATCAAAAACACGGGCAATCTTTCGAACAGAAAGGACTGATTGGCAAATTGAACCAACCCAGGGACAAAATGATCTGTATTCATCCTTCTCACTGTGGATCACAGAAATAGTGTCAGGATTATTGGAAAGAATCTAAGAATAATAAAATAATCATGAAATCACTACCAATCCTAGTTTAAAAATATTGTTAAAATTGGGACGGAGAAAATAAAGTTAGGTTAAGTCATATTTGGCTTTAAAACATGGAAGTCAATTAGTGGCGTGATTACTGCTTTGAGACTTAGAAATGCAAGTTTTTGGACCAATTCGAACATCACTTCTGAAGAGAAAAACTCTATTTCACTTATGGTTAGTTATATGGAAAATTCCATAGGTAGTTTAATCCTAATTTACCGAGGCAAATTGAGGCAGCAATAGAATACATGATAGGGTGGTTTTCCTGGAGTTGTTATACAGCAGAATATAGAATTAATTATGCTTAAGTACTATATTGCAATCTGTCATTTGGTGTGATTTTGTTAGTCAAATAAATGCTTATTTGGTACTAACCATAGTTAAGAAACTAGACTAAAATGGTGGCACTAACGAAGCATTAATTCCTGCCCTTATAGAGTTTATAGTTATCAAAATAAGAGTTGTATTTAAGATCTGTATTTCTCTGAGAGGGTTAAACTTTCATCAGACAGATGCACTGTGTGATTTAGTTTAATGAGATTATCTCTAGCCATAATATATAATGGAAACAATTCTTCAGATTGAGATCTCTTATTTATTTTAGAAATTGGATTTTTTATATCTCCTTGAACTCCATATTTGTAATATAAAAGGTGAAGGAATAGAAATAGGTTTTCTGTAAGTTGCCTTCTTATGTAAAAGTTTCTGTTGCAGGCATTGATGTTTGTGTTTGTGTACAATTTTGGTTTGCAAGATTCCGTCAAGACAGTCATGTTAGTATTGAGAAGTTCTAGGCTTGGCCCACGGATGAAATAATTAACTGTGATTAGCCAATGAAAGTATTGAACCAAGCGATAGGTACATAAGTCACCTTAAACTTTAGTCTTTATTGGTTAAATAAAAAAAGTATAGGTCATTAGACAAACATATAGGCAAAGACATGCAGGATCATGAACATTAGAAGTACAGTGTTTCTTGCCTTCTCTCTACTATGTGGATAAGAACACACACAAACACACACAACACAACACATGTCACTAGTTGTAGCAATAGCTATATGTATAGCCAAAGACATTTTAAGTGATTAGATGTGAATGCATGTATATTTTCCCCAGCATACATTTTCTATTGATCTGAGTTTTCCCTCAAATAAAGAGAAAAAAAGAAACAGGGACATGCTAGCGTCCTCAGGGCCTTTTACCTTTTTATCTCCACATCTTCCAACACTATTCACTGTATCATTTCCTTACAGTGTGGGGCATTGAACACTCATTTTTTTTTAAACACTCATTTTGACAACATTCCCAGCCAAGCATCAGGAAGCAAGTTATGACTTTCAGAGAAAGCTCGAATTCACTCTGCTCCTACAGTCATGGTAAACCTCTTGCTACCATGGGAACTGTTTTAGTATTATAGGACAAAAGCACACACTTTGGCTTAAGATCATTTTGTGTTCAGATATGGTGCCGACCACTTGTTAGCTGTTGAACACAGACAAATTACTTAAACTAAACAAAACTGTGCTTCCTTTTGTGAAAAGAGGGGAGCTATTGACTATGCTTCAGGTTTCTTTGAAGTGGTGCATTTCAAACACACACACACACCCCTCCTCCACAAACATTAGGTTTCCTTTCATTAAATGTTACATATAACATTATATATACACACATGCAGAATATACATAGGCTCATATTAATCAAGTGGTATCGGCCTATGTCTGGCTCGACATGTATTTTCATGGTTTTATTCGTTGGAGATTCATAGATGTATAAGTATTTACCCAGCAAACATCCTTCTAGTCCTAGGAATAGTTGTATTTTGAAGGATCACTGAGAACCAGGTAGTGCAGTGGCTTTCAAATCTTTTGTTTCTGAGATAAATTTAAGACGGGACTCCATGGCAGTTAGTAACAAAAGAACTGTTAGTGTAGTGGTCACCATCTGATGATGCTTACTTAGCAACCGGAGCAACTTCATCTTGCATGTTTCATTTTAGTATGATTTTTTTAGAAAGTGTTTTCTACTACTTACATCACAATGACCTGCTGAATAACAGAAATAGCACAGACCCAGCCCAGCTCCGCAGTCGGCACATTTTGAGTAGAAACCTTACAGGACTACAGATGGTCATACAGTGGTTGTTAGTGGATACAACAAAGAGTATACCAAATTAAAAAAAATTTTTTCCCTTGTTCAGATAATTTTGGTGTTTTTTTTTTAATACTCTTTGCTTTATCAGACTGTTCTGAAATGATTACTAGTTTGGAACTTATTGAGAACTTTAGAGATGGCGGAATCAGATCTATGTTCACATGACTTGGAGTCATGCCATCGAGAAGGTCCCTACACATCCTAGTCTAATGTGTGAGATCCGCAACATTCCAAACATCTAATTATGGAGAGAAAACCTTCTGAAACCTCTACAAATGGTGATTGTTATTACAAACTATTCTGACTGATAATACTTTTAAATGAGGACCATACCAATATCTTCAGTCCCGTAAGCTTTTCTACAATATTTCTCCCCAATAAGCTAAGTCTAATACCCTTCATCGTGACTTCCTTGACTAATAGATCACTGCAGAAGTGATGCTGTATGTCTTTCAAGGCTTGGCCATGAAAGATAATACAATTTCCTCCTAGCTCCCTGAAATATTTATACTTACAGCCTCGAGCCATCCTGTTGGGAGTTTGACTGCTCTGAAGCAGTCATCTTATAATAATGCTACCTCATGCAGAAAAGCAGCATAAAAGTAGGTCCTCCTGGTTGGTAATCCTTTGTCTTTGAATTCTGGAGCCCAGTTCCCCGACATAAAACTGAAGAATATTTTGGGTCAGTAGCAGCCCACCTGCCGCATGAGTACTGCTGAGTTTCCTTAGAGACAGGAGAAACAGAATTGCTGTTTAGACCTGCACCAGTCCTAACCCACAACACTGTAACATTAAAAACAAGCAAACAACCATTGTGGAAATCAGTGTGGAGATTCCTCAAAAACTACAACCAGAGGTTCCATTTGATCTAGCTATTTCTCTTCTTGGTATCATCTCAGAAGAATTAAAAACATCATACTCCAGCGATAGATACACAACCATGTTCACAGCAACACGATGTGTAATAGCTAAGTCTTAGAAACAAGCCAAATGCCTGGCAACTACTGAATGGCTAAAGAAGATGTGGGTTTTTTTTTTTTATACAATGGAGTACTACTCTGCCATAAAAAGGATAAACTTGAAACATAGGTAAATGGATGCACCTTGAGGAGATACTCTTAAGTGAAATAAATCAGACATACATGAGTGCATATCAAATTGTTTCTCTGGTATGAGAAACCATAAGTGTAAATAAGGACAAAAAGGTATAATAGATATTGTGAAAAAAATAATATTCAAAAGGGAAGAGAACTAGAGAGGGAGAGGGGTAAAGGAGTGAAAGAAAAAAGAAAAAAAAAGAAAAAAATAAAAAAAAATGTAAATAAAGCTACTGTAAATAATGAGGGGTGGGGGAGTGAAGGGAGGAATGGAGAAGGGGTGAAAACTAAGATATACCATGTACAGGTACAGATGAACTATGATGAATGTGATCATTATGTATATCTAAAATGTACCAGTACATGTTCTTGGTTTAAAAAAAAAAAAAAAAAAAAAAGAAAGAAAAAGCAAGCAAGCAAACAAACACCCTTGTTGTGTTAAGCCACTAAACTTTGGGGGTCATTTATTAAGCAGAAAACTATTACAGATGTAGTTGACAACTATCAATCATTAGGTCCTGGGAATTACACGGATGGTAAGGACAGAAACGTGGTATTTCTACAGGGGTGTGTGTGTGTGTGTGTGTGTGTGTGTGTGTGTTTTAAAAAATTGAAAGAAACATTTATGAACTGTAACAGTGTGATATCAGACATTCTGTCTCCTTTATGTGATGCAAGACTGAGTTGAAGAGCCTTTGTGCTATAGCATATGAAAGTGAATTTACAAAATGCTAAAGAACCCAGTTATTGAAAGTTATCTTTGTAAGTAATACACCAAGTGTTTGGCCTGGAAAAGAGAAACATTTAAATTAACATATACAATGAGCATATTTTAAAGATTTCTTATGAAGCTTCTTGTATATGCTTGAAGGCAAAGTCTTTAAGATCTGTAGCTTTAATGCATTATATTTCAGAATGATTCATCAGAGAGAGATAACAGATTTCAGTACATGTAGAATGTAGAATGCTAAATGTGAGGTAATAATAAGAATCATGGTATGTAAACATTTAGCAGCTATACTTTGTTGATCTAGAGTGTTTTGTGGACAGTTTTCTTCAGCAGTATTTGTTTTAAAATATGTATACATAACATAGTGAGATACCAATATGGGCTGTGTTGGCCTCCAGTTCCGTTTTCCTCAAGTGTGTATTGGAGCTTTATGGCCTAATGAGAGTGTAGAGGCCGAAATCTTTGTTGGGAATGTCCTGGGAATAAATGCAGTTTGTTGCCAAATAATTAGCCAGTATGATCTTGGAAAAACAATTTTGTTTGGAAAATAATGTAGAAAAATCTTATGTATATTTTTCAATATCTAGTTCCACAAAAATGTATGCTTTTGATTAGTGATGATACTGATATAGGGGAAAAAAATATAACTCCCAACCTGCTAGATGTCAGTTAAACTGAGTTTGTGTTCCCCGAAGTTGAAGAATGAATTCTAAGGAACAAAGGAGGTTAAGAGTAGGAAATTTACTGAGAGAGAGAAAGACAGCTCCTGTGAGCCAGGAGGGGACCCGAGTGGGTTGCCAACGAGCTCAATTTTCATGGGAAGTTTTATAGAGCAAAATCATGAGGCAGGTACAATATGTATCAAAATGATGATTAACCAATAATATTACAAGTGTAGTCACTTAGGTAATATTGATCCAATGGAGAAGAAGGTAACATAGGAAATGAACATGGAAAGAATAAAGACAATCCAGGATAGGATGGGTCTGGAGGTCTTGGTCGCTCACCTGGGTGACCTAGACTTTATCAGATCAGGTGAGTGTGATCTTCAGGTCATTGTTTATCCTTCGGCCTTATCTTGAGTCCTGACCTTCAATGGATGCGCCTCCAGCCAGAGTTGTAGCATATTCTCCTCTTGTGTGTTGACTCCATTGAGGGCCCAGCCCTGTCTGACTGCCTATAATATTTCTACCTTACTTCGCTATCTATAATACTACCTTTGTGCTTGTGATATTTTGGGGAGGTTGGTACTGTTTACACCACAATCGTCATTATTGTTGCTATCATGTTGAAGTAACTTCCCCATAGACAATGACTTATTGCTAAGTTTTCTTAAGATTTGTTGCTGGGTAATGGATGGTTTTTCTTTATTGCTCGCATCAGTAGAGATCAAAGAAAGAGCAGTAAGCCTAAAACGATCGTCATATTTCTTAGTTACAGTGCTTCCTAAAGATATATAGATACATCTGTATATATCAAGGTTCTTGAAATAGTCTTTCCTTTTAGAGTAATCAAAATTACAAAAATAATTTTCATCAAAAGCCACTTGGCTCAGTGAGGATGGCAGATAAGCTGGAGAAAATACAAGTCCAAGAATTATTAAACAAGTAAAATCATGGTGCATATATTATTTCATAATTATTTAGTTGAAAAAATGCATTTTGGTGATGGAATATTTAAAATGCAACAATGAAAGAATTTAAGCAGTTTTCTAATACAGAAATAGACTGCAAGCAATTCTTTAATTTGCTTCTATTGTAGAAATATTTGTAGTCTGTAAAGTTTTACTGTATCTCAAGTAGAAAAATTCGAACTGTTTATTTTCAATGTGAGCTCACAATCTATTTTTTATTTAATCAAGCAATCTACTCCCTACATTTTAAAGTACTGACTTCAAGATTGATATTCTTTTTGCAGGTAGGCAGAATAACATTCACCAGAGACATTAGCAAGTGGTTAGTTCTGTTTACCATATGTATATAAAATAAAACACTGTTCTGGTTCTGCATGTCCAAGTGTTTGTACTGAATGTTTCTATAATATCAATAATAGTCCACTATTAATGACCCACTAGTCAAAATTAGGTGTAGCCTGATTTCTCAAATGCTTGAACGATCATTTTCTTTAGTAATTGAGTTCCTCATAGAATTCCACTGCTCTGATTACTTGCTTAGTAATCTAAGCATATTAATTTGAAAAGCTGCATGAGCGTGTGGCCAGGATAATGGCAGCGAAGTAATTGCAAGGAAATCTTTTACAACAGACTTATTTTCATCTAATAAACTTTTCCCTGATGGTTACTCGGCGTGCAATGAATGTTATATGAGTTCTAAAATGTATGTACATTTAAATTTCTATTGAAATACTTAAAGATTAGATATTTTCTAGATCTTTAATAATCACACAAAATGATGCTTTTGAAATAGTGGTTTTAAAACATTTTTAAGTATACTAGGAAGTCTGGATTTTAAGATGAAGACAACTAACTTGGCACCAGATGTCAGGATTTACGATAGGTGCCTCTCCTGTGTTGCCCTAGATCAGTGATAGTGAACCTTTTAGGGCTTTCAGTGATACAAATGGCCTGCTGTGGCACTTGTCCTAGGGGTTTGCCACCACTGTCTTAGACCTCGGTGATCCTTACAGCAACACTGTATTAGAGATGGGACTTCCCTGTTACGCAGATAAGCAAAAGGGATGTCAGGTTGGTGAGTTATTTATCTAAGGTCACATGTCTAGAACCCAAACCAATTCTGTTGAATTCCAAACCTGTTTACTCTTTTGATCCTGCCTAATCATAAAAGCATAATGGTATTTTAAGGCTGTATGCTGGAGGCTTTACATGTATGTTTCACAGTCCAGAGATTTGTTAAATCACAGCTACTAAGGATGGAGAAGACCAAAAATATTTTATCTATTCTGTGACATCTAGACACTCACACCAGAAATTACATTATTTTCTATTAGTTGGATAGTTCTTCTTAAACTGTCAACCGCAAGAAGGCAAAAGTCCCTCATTGCAGCTATTTTTATAACAAATAGAATGTCAGCCGACTCTATTAACACATCGGCAGGATGATGAAGAACATATTTCTTAGTATTCCATGAAAGATACCACCAAGATGTCTAATTCACTCTGCATAATTCCAGGCATGGTTAAAATGTTCCGAAATGTAAGGCCAGCCATTAGCAAACTTTATTATTGTTTTAATTTTTGTTTTGTCCTCTAGGCAGTTCAGCAACTTAGATTTCATTAGATTCTGGCTAAGGACTTGTCAACTTCTATAGAATCAGGTTCATTTGGTGGGCATTTGCTTTATTAGTAAACCCGTAGTACCTCAATTAATCTGTTAATATAGTTGGTCTTTAATTATTTTAAGCATAGTACAGACTTTATATGTCACAATTATATAATGGTAAAACTTAAAAAAAAGTAGTAACAGCACATGTGTAGTTTTAGCAAAAGAGTACACATCTATAAGAGTAACCCACACACTTTATGAAATAGATCACCACCATTGGTCTGCAGTGGTGTTCTAGCTCATAAAAATGTTGCAATGAACGTTTTTTTGTTCATTTTCTGATTATAGGTGATTGGTGATTTTCTATTCGTGATAGTTACATATATATCTTTCAAGTGTTGTTACTGAGCAAGATTTTGGAGTCAACTAGTAACTAATAATAATAATAATATATTTATGCTCAGTTTTACAATATTTAAGACATTTTACCACAGTCATTTTGTTTGATTTTCACCACAGCACAAGGAAGTACTTATAATTCATTTGTGGCTAAAGAAAACTGCCCAGTGGGAGAGGACTGTTAAAAGGTTGAAGAGAAAAGTGAAGCTTGAGAATGAATGGTTTCCTCCTTATTTGTAGCCCTGCATTTCTGTGTCGCAGTGTTTGTGGCCTGGGTAGCACCTGGAGCCTTTCCCCCCTCCTCACTCCTGTGAGGAGATTTTCACCCCATGGGTCCCTCTAGTTCGTGGGAATCAGACTATAATAGCCTGATTCTTGTTCATCCTGACAGATGGATCCTTCAGTCCTTAAAGTTGGAGAATCCTAAATTAAAAAATTTATTTTCCTTTTCCCTTGCTTGAAGAGTGAGGGACCGTGGAGAGACACTGGAGGATTATAGAACATTTTCTTTAAATGTCATTTATTATTTGTTAGAAATTACTATGGAAAAAAAGCACTGAACTAGAAATTATATTTCAATTTTCTTGTGATAGTAAGTAAGGAATTTGGTGAGCTAATTCCTGGAGTGCATGATAGAGATGGAGGAGGGGAGGAAGGTACAGAGAGAGGGAGAGAGAGAGAATGGATTGGGAAGTCTGCCTTGCAGAATTACCTACTCAGATGATATCGGCCTCTTCCCATCACTCTAATTCCCCACCTCAACTCAACTCCATCACTTCCACTTGCTTAGATTTGCTCACCTGCTACTTAAGATGCAGAAGCAATTGCTTTGGAATTGTAAAGAGGAGAATCCCACTCCACCTGCCTGAGGGTGGATTCAGACCTTGAAGGATGGAGAATATATTTTGTTCTGGATTCTGACTGTGGACCTCATTTTATCTGTATTTATCCTATGATAGAATTTATCAGTCCTTTTAGACAACACCTATATGTTAAATGGTTTGGCTTGGGAAAAGCCTGGTTTTGTTTACATAAGAAGGAAATAGTAACT
Organism: Hystrix cristata; assembly: GCA_004026905.1. NCBI lineage: Eukaryota > Metazoa > Chordata > Mammalia > Rodentia > Hystricidae > Hystrix > Hystrix cristata. The sequence goes on along the minus strand of PVJO010003554.1, from coordinate 10,647 downwards.
TACTACTTACTGACTTGGAAATCAGCCTTTGGAAGAAAACAGGTGGCAAATGATGAGCTATAGTTTATAGGCAGCATTCGAGCTTCAGTCTTTTCAATCATAAGCACAAAATGTTGGATTAAAATATACTTTCGGTTCAAATGCAAAAATTCAGAGTTTCCTATAACAAATAATATGTCACACAAAGTTGTTTTACTCTTTGGTCTTTTTATATGAAGTTATAACTAGAATCTGTTTTTCTGTGGACAGAGATATCCGTAAGAAAAGTTTCACCTTAAACTAACTTGGAAATTTTGAGACCCCTGAACCATGACTTTTTTTTAACAAACACATTTAACTATTAAAGCAAAAAGAAAAACAATACATTAAAATCTCAGTACTAATCAAAAACAAAATAAGCTACAACTTTACGGTAAAGTGAAGGGTTAGAGGATGTTTAAAACGCAGATTCCAAAGTAGAGAGTTAGTTCTTGGTTCTAGACTGTCAAATATTTAAAGGCTGTGATGTGTGAAAAATAAATTAGATTTACTTTGTTTAAGGAAAAATAAAAACAACAGTAGAAATTACTCTGGGTTGACCCTTTTAACATTAAAGGAAGAAGACATTTTTAGCATTTAGATGTATCTCCCAAAATGAGCCCAACTGGGGGTGGTGGCACATTCCCTGTAATGCCAGCTACTCTAGGAGGCTGAGGCAGGAACATTGAGGTTATCCTGGGAAGCTAGCAAGACCCTATCTCAAGATAAAATTTTAAAAATGGCTGGGGACGTAGCTGAGTGATAGAGCACTCACCTAGCATGGGGAATGTGCCACCACCCCGAAAACTGCCTATAATGAGAGTTCATGGTACTGGAGGTGACATAAATTGCAGAGGCTACCTAAAGCTAGAATCACAGATTTCATATCGTAAGTGTAGAATGTCTATGGTCCTGCTTCTGTGATCCTGAAGCAAAGAAGGCATTGAGGAATGTCGGGAATTAGTCTCCCTGACTCTCCTTTGCCTTGGCAAAACACCATTGACCAGCAAAGCTGTGGGAATCTTTCACCTTAGCTGTCTTTTCCATTCTGTGATGCTATGGGTAAGGCCAGAAGTTGCAGCTCCAAGAAAGACTTACATGATTTAAAAAAAAAAAAAATGTCTGGAGCAAAAATTTAGGAAACTTAATTCTGTTCTGTAGATTTCCTTGTGTGAATAACCATCTCCTTGGGTCTTAGGCAGTGCCCTTCAACTCCAGTCAGAGCAGTCAGTTTTGATTTTCCCACAAAACACAAAAAAACAACTGTGGTCCCCAGCTGTCAAAAGTGCTCTGGGTAAAATAAAAGTTACAAGGAGAAGATTAACTTGTTACATTTCCTTGTTTTCCTTGTGACTATTTGTAGTCTCTTTCTAGAGACTAATCCAATTTATTTTTCACATTTATTTTCAGAAAAAGAAATACCTAATTCAAAACAACCTCTTTGAGGAAGAAAATCACTCAAATTCTCAGAACAATAGATTGGGAAGAAGTTTTCTCCTCATTAGGCTATTTTGTGTTTTTAATTTTGCAAAACAAGTAAATGAAAGAAAGACCTAATTATAATAATATTTATAGCAGAGAAGTTCAAATACCCCAGTTTAAAAACAGAACCTACAATAAGAAGGAATGTTGGTAGACAATGTTCAATTCTTGAGCAAAATACTTTTTAGCCTACTGATCTGAATTTGAGGGTTGCTCGTACCCCTTCCTAACCTATGTAATGATGAGCAGTTTCTATAATACATACTTCTGAGCCTAAGCTTTCTGAGTTGTATGAATTTACCTCTTTCATAGGATTTTAAGTATGAAATGCTTAGCCTAGGGCTAACTGGATGAAATGTAAGTGTGGTATTCAGTGCAAATTTTTATTATTTGATTAACTTGAAGAAGGATGTAGCTTTGCTAAAATCCCTTTTGTTTTGGGTGGTTCCCTTTGAGAGGATTTTGAAAACTAAGCAATGAGTATTGTTTTAAAAGAATTACATGTGTTAGATTTGTTAATTTTTGTCATATTTTACTCATAGGTTTTCTCTCCTCATAGAAGGCATACATAAAGACTAAACAAAAAATATGAACCTGTTGTTTGAAGAGCTTGACAGATAAATATTTTGATTCTCCTTCACTGAAAGTACTAGGGGGAAAGAAAACTGGATGTAGGAGGAGCGAGAGTTACAAAAATGATACCGTTCCATGTATTCAGTATATATGTAGGTTCTTATATTAGCAGCCATCTGAATGCTTTTGAGGCACAATGTACACCAAAGTCTAAGCTTTTTGAAATTTGTGATTCAGTCATTATTTCAATTCAAAAATCTTTTTAAAAGGATTTTTTTCTTTAAATGGGATTGATAATGAATGGAAATATAATTCCATGTAGCATAGGGTGCAAATACATGCAATGGATTTACTAGAACTTTGGGTTCTTACTTTGACTCTGATTCATTGTTCTTTTAAATATTGCTTAAGACAGAAGTGAACATTTTCTTTCCTTTTTCATGGTAGGGACTGTTAGACTGAGAACAAGAGAGGTGACGTTTTAGTGTTAGACTTACCACTTTATGTCTGATGTTTTGAAGCATAGTACTTAGCCTTTTAATGCCTACCTGTGTCAAATGTGGGATTGGTCTACATATTGTACCTTCTTAAAGTTGTTTTTGATTTGGAAATATCTATTATTCTAAGAATTTTGTGAAATAAAATTTTAAGACTAAATGCAGAGTTTGGATATATACAGTGATAAAAAATGGTTAATTTCTCAAAATATAGTTTCAGAGTGACTTGAGTTAAAATCGTCTGAGTGAGGCCCCGGACCATTGGTTTTAATCAGCTGTCTGCCTGTTTCATAGACCGAGTGACTGTGGAGATTTGAGAACTATTGTTTGCAATCAAAGATCAATATTATCCTTTAATCAGCATCAAATCTTGACATAAAATTCTAAATTTATCACTAAGTTCGTTTGCTGTTACTTAAATGATAAATACATATATATAATTTTTATTTTATTTGTTTTTTACTGGGATGAAACCCAGTGGTGCTTTACCACTGAGCTATATCTCCAGCCCTTTCTGTATTTTATTTTGACGAAAGATAAGCCTCAGTTATCCAGGCTGGCCTCCACCTCGTGATCTCCCTGCCTGTTCCTGAGATGGCTAGTGTGTGCCACCATGCCCGGCTAACCTATATTTTTTGCTATTTAATTATCTATTGATTGGAAAAAAAAAAGTCAAAACTTAATTGAGAAAAGTACATAGTTAGATGAAATAACTTGTTATTTTTGTACATTCAGATAATTATAAATGTGAAGTGGGATGAAGGAAATTTTTCTCAGACACTCAGCAATTTCAGTTTTTAGATGAAAAATGTGTTTGTTCCAGAACTTTGAAAATATTAAGTAAAAATCACATAACCAATGGATGAGGTAACAAAAACACCCTACATTTTAATATGATTATCTTCAACATAGTTACCTCTGTATAGCTCCCGCAACTTGCACCCGAGTCCATCAAATAGATTAATAGTAAGATGACATTTATTTATGCATCTATAATAAATAAATAGCTCTTTGAAATGATTTTGACATATAATTTCCATACTATACAAATGTATTCCTTTAAAGTATATATTTCCATTTTTTTTTTTTAATTCAAGGTATAGTTTTGTAGCCACCACAAAAAGCAAGTGTTTTTAACCACTTAAAAACTCTTTTCAGGCTGGGGATTTAGGTCAGTAGTTAGAGTGCTTGCCTAGCAAGCGCAAGACTCTGAGTTCGATCTCTGGCACCAGAAAAAAAAAAAAAAATCCATTTTTGAGGAAGATGCTTACTCAGCTATTAGTCTCTCAGCTGACATTCCAAACAAGCAGTTTCACTCAGCATTTTATTGACAAACCACTTTTATCAGAATGCCAGAGGCTATCTGGGCACAATTCTGTGAAACAGAGATTGGAAACTTGGCTGGATCTTTTGGGATTCCAAAGTAAATTCACCTGAAAGCTTATTTAGTGCAAATGAGAGTTGCCATGTAGCTTGATGAATGCCGGGCTGAAGAAGATGGATGATGGAAAAGAGGGGGAACTTCAGATACACTTGGTGTGAGACCACAACCATCAGATTTGATTAAAGCCTGCTTTGGATTAGAGACTCTTTAATGCTCGATTGCCGAGTGATTCTTACCTCCCCCAGAGGAGATATACATTGCTATAGTGTCCAAGAGGGAATCCCTTCCATGTGCGTGTGTGGATTCCCATGTGCACAGGAAGAAAGATCATTTTCTCAAGGGATAATTGTCTTCTTTAAAGACATAGGTTTGTTATTCATGCTTCTGGTCACTCATATTGTCTTGTAACTTACTTTTTAAGATTTGACAGGTAGGAATCAATATTGAGCTTCTTACCTCTTCATCTTATTAATATTTGGAGATGTGTGTATTAAAAGATTCATGTAATTTTCATAGAGCGGCTGCATTGCTGTTTCTTTGCATGACTGTGCGTTGTTTTTTAGCTCCATGTGGGAATATACATGTACTTGCTGAGAATTCAGTTGTTGCCTATAAAAAGTGATTAGCTCTTGGTTGTTTCAGAAAGTTTATTACATTGTATAATAGTTTTCTTCCTTTGACATTAAAATTCAAAAGAGGAAATCCATACATCAACAAAAAGCCTGCAATTTGGCCATTGTATTTTGTGCTAAAGAGAGATACCTATCACATTATGTAAACTGGCAAAGTAATAGTGACCATTTGGAAAATGGAAAGGATTGTGAGTGCTGCCCAGACATGGCAGGGTATTTGTTGCTAGGTAGCTGTTTTAAAATTAACTTTTAAGAAAGTTAGCAGTAATTATATATGTGATACAAATTCTGGCTCATTTGTATGTGTGTACCTATACATGTCTTATCCAGACATTCCTGAATAGGCCACCTGTTGTGTTCTCATCTCCGAATTGCTCCCATCTTTCTGAGACTGATCTCATTAACAGAATTAAATCTCTAGCCTGGATCCTTGATATGATGTATGACTTGCTCATTGTCAGTTATTTTACTCCTAGATGAATGGGCAGATGGAGAAAGTCAGAGTAGCATAAAATATTTTGCTCTTTTCTTTTTTAAATTTTTACAGTCTTAAATGCAACAACAGTAAACTCGAATAAATATCAAAAGAACTAAACTATCGTAAATAATAAACGTTTTCTGCAGTCTTCCCTATCGTAGTTAGAACTTTTCTATTTTGTTGTGTAGTGCATAATCTCTAATGTATAGTGTTCAGTGTTCCTGTTTCTTTGTGAGTTGAATAATAGAAGTAGGTGAAGGTACCTAGGGCTGTAACCAGCCATTTTTCATTTGTTTAAATAAAGTAGGCTATATTCTCCCACCAAATCTGGGATTGTTAATTAATTCAGCCTCATTCTAGTATACAATTAGAATTTAAACTTTGACTCCCTGCGTTTATTACCAATGGAAAGTCCTGAAAGAAATGTTGGTGATGATGTATTCTGCCTTGCCAAGAGTGAAGTACAGTAGTGCAAGGGAAAGGCTTATTCTCAAGAACAATTAAGCCATTAGCTATCATATCTTCTGTTACTAATTGATATTTTCCTTTACTTTTCTTTTTAAATGACTGAAGTAGTAAATGAATTCACATATCAATTACTTGTTTATACTAAATATCTTTCAGAAGTTTTAAAATTTGATCCTTGAAAAGAGATTATCAGAATATACTTATTTTAATATTCTCATTTTTACTTTCTTTTTTTAACTTTCTTTATTGTTAATTAGAACATCAAATTTCCTGAAACTTCATAAATAAACTTTCACAATAACTAGATCTTCTTTAAAGAATAAACTTTTTCTGTTTACAGTTTTTCTTTCTTTTCATCTAATGCCACAAACTTTGATCTAAATTTTTTAGCATCCAGTCTACTTTGTGATTCTGTAACTTCCCAAAAGTGAATGTTTGAACTGAGCATCTTTGGGAATTTATTCAGAAAAAAATGTTCTGGAAAGACATAGCTTGTGAAAATAACATCCAAATTAGGAAGCTGTCACCAAAAAAATGTTTGAAAAATTTTATACTCATATGAGCTTGAGTATGGTATTTTCAATTCAGTGTTAGTCTAAATATTTTTGGCAAAGTGATCTGAATTAAGTTTGAAATGATTTAATAATGTGGTTTTTAACTTAGTGTTTTAGTGAACTCAGTATTTTAATGAACTCATCATTTTAGGGTTAGGGGAGTAAGAAGAAGACCCCTTGATTTTGTAGTTAACTTAACTATAGTTTTCCCTGTTCAGCTACATATATGAAAATGAATTCAAAGGTTTATAGATAGTCTAGGTTGCAATAGGGAAAATTATCACAAATAAAAATTCTTACTGAAATGTATTACAAACTTTATGATTCAATCTTGCTTAACATCTTCATGATTTAGAAGAGAGGTAACAGTACTAAATGAAATTTGCAGGGATTTAGGTCAGTGGTTAGTGCCTTGTAAGCACAGGCCCTGAGTTTGATCCCCAGCACCAAAAAAAAAAAAAAAAAAAAAAAAAAAAAAAAAAAAAAAAAAAAAAAAAACAAAAAACAAAAAACAAAAAAAAAAGTTGCAAATGAGTCTAAAAATTGATGTCATCCACTTTTAATGAGTATAAAGGGGTTCTAAAAATGAGCAAATTAAAATAGAAGTTTCTCTAAATGAAAAATCTTAGAAAATCAAGCTAATTTGAAATTTGTAGAAATATTAGTGAAATGCCATTTAAGAGATGTCATAGGGGCTGGGGATTTAGCTCAGTGGTTAACGTGCTTGCCTAGCAAGCACAAGGCCCTGAGTTCGATCCCTGGCACCAAAAAAAGTCATAAATTTCATAAAATTGAACATTGACAGTATTGAACTACATTCTGATTTATTATTTTACAATGAAGCATTTTAATATGAAAATATATGTTGTCTGATAGCAATAAATTGGAATAGTTAACATTACAAAAGGCAGTACGATTACAGTATATTTATTCTCATGAAAGAAACATTTGGTATATTCTGAGGTAAATAAAATAGATGACAATGAAATATACTGAGGAAAAATAGTAGCTACCACAGAATATACCCACATAAGCAGAATAAACTTTTTAAAGTTAGTTGTAATGGCTCTGATTTGATATAGTTGATCTACTATATTTGCTAGTGAAGTGATGTAACATTGATGTAGTCTGGGATGCTTCTTTCCTGGCTCTAATTTGTTTCAGTAATAATATTTATGCATAATGCAAAAAATATGTCATAGACTGTTTCAGAAATGGAACACTTTAGATTATAAATTTGATTAAAAGAAACAGTCTTCAACTGAGATATATTTCTTTAATGTATTTTCATCATTGCTTAACTGCATAGATAGTCTGTTGTCCTTTCCATTTAAAAAAGACTGCCCAAAATGTTTCTAGTGTTCCTTATCAAAATTTTAGAATTCAGAGAGTAATTAACTAGTTTTTCCTTAGTGAATTATTTTATAGTTATAAGACATAATAGATTTAACTGATGATAATAACTTTCATAAGTCACGTATTGATCTGAAGTTCACAGTGGAATGATTGGAATGTTTTCATTATGAACTTCAAACTGTTTAATTTTGCTTTTGCTTTCTATTGTGTAACATTTCAGTTGACTTTGAGGTGTGTTGAAAACGTGAAGTAAGTAGTGTGTTTAATTCATTTGTTGGGAAGGTCTCTGTCTGTGGAGTTGTCAGAGAAAACATTTCTTTTGCTTAGAGATTTGGAATGCATGATGATAATTGGGATTATCTTCTTCCTTAGAAACATTTGGCTAAATTAATTTTAAAAAATAAGAAATAAAAGGCAGAAAGAATGTAGAATGGAAAGAGGAGAAAAAGAATGTTAAAAAAAGGAATAAAAAAGAGAAAGATAATTTGGGATTCTGGACTCTAAAACAGTTCTGTTTTGCAACTGAGAACAATAGATACATATGAGAATATAGTGATCACTTCACTAGAAGAGACAAAAAAGGATTTCTTCATCTACCTTAGTTGTATCTTAATTTTTATAGAATGTGTGTAGTGCTTACATACTTAAAAATTTTTTAAGATATATTTCTTAAATTTGATAATTTAGTATCAAATGTATAATTTAGGAAGTGCATCCAGCTCAGTGATATCAATACTTTTTTACAACATATGTTTATCGAATGCTGAATTAATGAATTTTAGGACAAATAAGGCATTTTTATTTTCATAGGCCCTGTAATCTCTTTGAGAGATAAATATTAGTCAATTTTAAGAATAAATTAATACATTCTTTCTAACTTAGTGAGTCCTTTTTCCATTCAAAGATTCCTACTAAATCACTATAATCATTCAGGAAATTATGGCTGCAAAGCAACTTCACAGTGTTCATATAGAGCAAGGAAGCTGTTTAGAAAACCTCCAGGTCCAGAAGATACGCGATGTCTTTCTGGCTTGGCCACTCCTGTGACGTGGAACTCATTCTGATCACTGGCCCACTCTCCCTGCTGCAGGCAGAAAAGGAAACATCAGAATGTGAAGTATCCGGAGAGGCTTCAGGACGGAATTGCCTACTATCCAGGAAGGATCGCCACTTTCTTTCTTTGTACAACTGCATAGTTTTACTGCAAGACAAAATCTATTGATACATAGGAAGACGTGTTGAACTGTTTTCAGTATTAGATTGAAGGTCTCCACATCACGCTCTTGACAATTGCTCCTGGGCACCTTCATCCTTTTTCTGTTTATTCTTCAGGACTATAGTTTACGGATCTATTTGCTCTCACAGAGTTCTCTCCTGCACATTTTAGGAGGAGGATGTGCCCTTCTCTGCATGTATCAATTTGATACACCTAATTTCTCCCTTTAGGTGATTCTCTCTGAATTCTTTTCTAGTCATCTTAGAGACCTTTTCAAATAGTTAAAACTTGGGGATAGGAGGGTGCATGTGACTTTGATGTGTTGAAGTAGTCATAAGAAAACAAGTGATCTGTATTTTGTAACTGTGTTTAATGCTTACAGTTTTGCCATCTACAGTTTTTCTGAAATAGTTATAAATAGTGCTGTTTATGTGAAGCAGATAAATTCCATCTCTTGTGAAAGAGGAGACTGAAATTTGTGAAGATCATAGTCTAAACATCGATGTTTAAAGAAATTCACTTTGTGCTTACAATTTCGTATTAAAAATGACCAGAGGTAAACATCATGAAATATTAGAATGTATACTTGCATGAAGAGTCTCAAAGTTGCAAGTCTATAGTAAAAAAAGTTATTTTAAAATGGATTATAGCTGGACGTGATGGTGTATGTGTGTAATTCCAGCACTCTAGAGGCTGAGGCAACAGGATAGTGATTCTAGGCCAGCATGGTGAGAGCCAGTCTTGCAAAACCATTTTACATACACATAATATGCATTACCAGTTGTTATCGTCTGCCTCAGTTTTCTAAATCTGCTTCTTTTTCTACTTCATTCTATATTTCCTTTGCTTCACTATCTTTCATTTTTATCTCATCTGCTACTTATTTTCTATTCCTTCATTGATTTATTCCTTAGTAGTGTCTGCACATTTTTCTACCCTCTATGTTTACTTCTAGAAGTTTGATGATCCCCCCACATCTAACATAAATTATTAGCTTGAGAAAATTCATTTAAAGATCTTGGTAGATTTCTACTACATATGGATTAATATCCTAGTACCTGGAGGTGGAGGTGCACAAAGTTCTAGCCTCAAAGAAGACTAATATTTCTGCCCTTGTCCTCATATACTGCAGTAAACACAGTGGCCACAGCCACATGTGGTAAACACTTAAAATATACTTAGTCCAAAATGAGATGTGCTTTCAATGTAGGATACACTGGAGAATTCAATGATTAGTACATGTAAAAGAATGTAAAATATCTCATACATAATTTTTGTGTTGATTGCATATTATATTTTTCATAGATTGTGTTAAACAAAATATGCTATTTAAATTTATTTCCAGTGTTTCTTTTTACTCAAGTTTAAAATGTTCCTAAATAAGTATATAACATTAAGTGTCTGGCTTGTTTTCTTCTATAATCTGAATAGTTAATATTTGCTGAATTTAGCAGTAAAAAGTTAATCTTTTGAATTTTTTAATGAAACTGAAGTATTTTTCACCTAGTTTTCCTTCCAATTTTCATTTTAATTTGGGCAGTAAATTTCTGGACTATATTTTTTGATGGAAATACTAAAACACAGAAAGATTAGATGATTTGCTCAAGGTTAGGTAGATAATCGATTGTAGAAAAAGCAAATAAATTGAAATTGCCTGTCTTTCAAGCACATAGCTAAGTATAATGAGCCAGAAGGAGTAACAGATCCTGACCATACAAAAAATAAAAACAAATACTCACTAAAAATTTCAGGCAAGTAACGTGAGCTAATTTGATTAATATTTTAGCTTCATTCTCCAGATTCCTGCACAAAAGCAGGCTGAATATTGCCCGTGTCTATGTCTCTATTTATGCCAGTCGAAACTGACATAAATGAGATGTCTGAACAATGGAATATAATTAACACTACTCAATGTGATGACATTTGAATGAATTAAGATGCAAATTGAAGATATTAAGAGAGTGTCAGTATTAATAATTATGATTATAA
>PVJO010003553.1:0-122193 GCA_004026905.1 Hystrix cristata | reverse complement strand
TCTTTAAATTTGGGGGGTTTGATCTTTTTGAGTTCTTTATATATTCTGGATGTTAGACCTTTATCTGAGGGACAGCTGGCAAAAATTTTCTCCCAGTTTGTGATTTTTCGCCCTACTCTATTAGTAATTTCTTTTGCCGTGCAAAAGCCTCTTAATAGGATGTGGTCCCAAGCATCAATTCTTTGAATTGTTTCCCGTGAAGCCTGAGTTTTATTCATAATTTTTTTTCCAACCCCTATGTCTTCGAGAGTTCTTCCTATTTTATTCTCTAGGAGATTTAAAAACAGAAACAATAAATCTACTAGTAACTGTTTCTAAATAAGAGAATATGGAAATTTTTGATGCTCTATTGTTTGCTTTTTTCTAAGCACATTACTTTTATAGAGTGAAGAAAATGTAAAGGATACAAGATTGTTTTTTCTACTTGACAATGAATCTTTAATTCCTCCCTGTGCTTGTCCCTGACTTGTGTGAATCAAGTACCCTTCTTGATATTCTGTGCTCTGGGTTTCTGGAGGTGGCTGAAATCCTGTGAAGTGCATTTCCCACATTTCCTTGCCAGCTGGCCCAGCTCCATGCTGCCAGTGGGCGGCACTGGTGGGAAACTGAATGAAATGAGGGAGCGATCACCCACACTTCAAGCGTCTGGCAATGGCTAGGGCAGGCAGTGGCTGGCAGTAGTAGGGTCCCAGCAGCCTCCAGCGGTTCCAGAAATGGCAGTGGTCATCCTGGCAATGGTCAGCTCTAACAGCGTCAGTGGTTCCCAGCATCAGAGGCCGGATGCTCTTGGGCTCTGGTACCATCGCACCTCCCTTTATTCCTCCAGTCATGGAAACAGCAATGACTTCCCACAGATACTTATCTCTAGATTACCACATCTTGTCTTTTTTGTTGTTCTTGTTCCTCCAATCTTTCCAACATGTTTATTACCAATTCCTTGTATTAAATTTCCTCTGTCTAAAATGCCTACAGCACTATCTATTTTCTCTGCTGGAAACCCACGGATATGTTCTCATATCTTTGATGCCTACATGGAATTCATCAGCAAATCCTGCCAATTTTCGTGCCATTTGTAATTCCAACTGCACCTCTTCTCCTGGTCTCCATTGCCATCACCAGCCCAGCACACCATCATCTCCCACTTGGATGTCTGCAACAGACTCCCTCAGACCTCCCTACTCTACACTTGACCTACATCAACCCACTCTCTACCTATGAGTCAGAGCCATCGTCCTAAGACAGATGAAACTCTGCACACCAAATAAAATTCAAACGCATCAGCATGGCCTCAGCATGTGACTGGCTCATCATTGTCCCACCAACTTCTCCATTCACTGTGGTCCAGTCACCACTTTCCATTTGGTCCTGGAACAGGCCAACCTCAGCAATGTCACATATGTGACATCTTCATCTTGGAATACACTTCTCTTTGCCCTTCCTACTGTGGCTTCTCATTTCCTCACAGAGGTCTTCCTTACCACTCTGACAGAAGCAGGTGTATCTATCTCAGCTTCTGGTTTATTTCCTTTCCACTCCCCATCAAAACTTGACATTTTTGCTGACTTGTTTAAATGGATCTATTTTATGTCAGGATTTCCAGTGCCCAGCACAGGGCCTGACACAAATCAGTTATATATTGGATGAATGTTCTACACATTTCACTGTTTCAATATTCATGCACAGAAATAAAGAAAATTTGGTTAATTTCAGTAATTCTGTAGGTAATTTGTTGTTTCTCCAAAGATCAGCTGAAAGTTCATTAAAATCTACAGAAAAGTAGGAAAGAAAAATATTTTTTAAATTTGGGAAACAAACCAAATTAATAAAAGAGCTGGAAAAATTTTTCCTATGAAGTAGTAGCAAATTGTTCTATCAAATATGACTTGGTCTAAATCGTTCTGTTCACAAATTTGCTTTTGGCCAAATTGATATACTCCATTAGTTAAAGCTGACTCAATTCTCCAAACTATTTCAAAGTCACTTTTAAGGCCACATGAAAGACAATCTTCAGTTAGACACTCATTCCACTCATTTATTCAATCAACAAATATTTTGTCGCATGCCTCTGTGTGCCAGGCACCATACTGGGCACCAGCTGCAGAGACAAAGATGACTGACACGATTCCTGTGCATCTGAGGCTTTTGTGCAAAAGGAAGGCAGTGTACAAGGAAGGCTTGAATCACCTCAGTAATTTTACGTAGTGATTACATTCTTGAGAAAATAAAATCGCTGGAGGCTGGATGTGGTGGCACAAGCCTGTAGTCCCAGCTACTCGAGAACCTGAAGCAGGAAGATCCCAAGTCTGAGACTAGTGGGGCAATTTAGCAAGACCCTGGTGCAAATAAAATTTTTGAAAAGGAGTATAGATGAAGCTCAGCAATAGAATGTTTTCCTAGCGTATACAAGGTCCTGGGTTAAAATTCTCAGGCATCGTGAAGTCTGTGGTGTCCAGGAAATCTTTCCCGAGAAGGTAACATTTGTCCGGAGACCAGTTTACCAGAAAGAACCTGTATGGCTACATTGAAACTTGTGAGGCGCTATTTAAATATGTTGAGATTATAGTGTCTTCCTTCCCTCCACACCAAGCAATTTGAAATTAAAAATCAACCCAGACTTAAAATAAGTACATATGCCTTTCTGCTGTAGGCATATGAAAAAATGTTCAACATCACTGGTCATTCGAGAGATGCAAATTAAAACAACCCTCAGATTCCACCTCACTCCACAAAGAATGGCTATTATCAACAAATCAGCCAATAACAAATGCTGGAGGGGCTGTGGAGAAAAAGGAACCCTTCTCCACTGTTGGTGGGAATGTAGACTGGTGCAACCGCTATGGAAATCAGTGTGGAGATTCCTGAGGGAACTAGGACTAGAGATTCCATTTGACCCAGCTATTCCACTTCTTGGTATCTTCCCAAAAGAATTAAAATCATCATATCACAGCAATATATGCACACCCATATTTATAGCAGCTCGGTTTGTAATAGCTAAATCTTGGAAACAGCCCAAATGCCCATCAACAGCAGAATGGATAAAGAAAATGTGGTTTTTTTTATACAATGGCATACTACTCTGCCATAAAGAATGATAAGCTTGAGATATTCCTAGGTAAATGGATGCATCTTGAGACCATACTCTTAAGTGAAATAAATCGGACACACATGTTTAAATACCACATTGTTTCTCTGGTGTGAGAAACTGAACATGTAAATAAAGACTAAAATGTATTATATTGGGAAAGGGAAGAAAATGTCCAAACAGGGAAGGGAACAAGGGAGGGGGAAAAGAACAGAAGGACAAGAGAAATGAGAAATGGAAGGAAAAAATGGAAACAAGGGTTTTGTAAATAGGGAGGGAGGAGAAGGTGAGGGGAGGGGAATGGGGAAAAAAGAAGCAACAAGATATGTCATGTACAGGTACAAATCCCCTATGATCAATGTTATCACTATGTACATCTAAAATGTACCATTAAAATAAAATTTAAAAAATAAAATAAGTACAAAGAAAATAAAAGAAAAAGTTTCATTTCTCTCCAGTCAAATTCTTTCCAAATTATTTTTTCATTTTTAGACTTTTCCTTGCTGATTGTCCAAATATATGACTAACGTGTTTACTGAGTAATCTAGTACTTCGGGTCCTCCAAATGAAAATTAGAAAACAGCATTCCAAGACAAAGAAAACAAATGCAGACACAGGAGCTGGTGCCTACCACCCCTTTCAGGCAGGAGATCAGGGCATGGACAACTGGTTGAGCAAGTAGGCGTGACCTGTCAATCACAGAGATCCAGGACACACTGGCAGAATACAGTTCCCAAGAACTGCACCTGGGACCGATTAGAAATTGCTAGCTTCAATTCTTCTGACACAAAATCAAGCAGGTTTTTCATAAGATGGCATAAATCTGACATCAGCCTGAAGAATGAGGGATACAAAGGCCCTTCCTTAACCTCATAGCCACTATGAACTCTGTAGCTGCTCTCACTCTACAGGGCAAACTTATTTTCCTACCTTTAATAAATGTAAAGCCTTGCTACCTTTTCCATGAATCTTGTCCAGTTCTTTGTTCAAGACACCAAAGACTTGGAAAGAGTCTACAGACCCCCAGAACTTGGTAACAGTATGGGTGCTACCCAACAATAAAGCTTTATTGGGACAGTCACGCCTGCTCCTTTGCATATTGTATTAATTACCTTTCCAGAGTCAATGGTTTGTAAGAGAGCAGATTTAATACAGGACATTTACAAGTTACAATATTCACCCATAAGCCAAATGCAGAAAGAGTGCCGAATGTCTGTCTATGCACTGGAGACTCGAAAGATTCAATCAAGGGCTGAGAGCCCACAGCACTGTGCCACCTATGTCCATGTCTACAGATGATGGCTGAAGAAATCTTTACTGGAACCAGGACACGAGGCTCACAGCTGAGATGAAGACCAAGCACCCACAAAGCAACAGCAGCCATCCTCGATGACAGCAAGGCCCCGAGCTCCTTCTTTGAGAACAGCCGAGTTCCTTTCAAGAGAACCAGCCGCAGCAGAGCTTCTCCCGGGAAACAGCCCACAACTATCTTCTGCTCCAGTTCTCTGTTATGTTGTGTCAGCAACAATACTCAGGTGGATCCTCTATGCTCAGAATCACAGCAACTCAGTCCAGCAACTCAAGTTGCTGATCTTTCTCCTGAAAGGGCTCAAGTTGACTGCAGTAAGTCCACCACACATGCTGTTCACGGCAACCTTGAGTCTAGGATGACTCTGAGGGACTGCCTCGCTAAACATTGTTTCCTTCCAGCCTCTCCCAGGGCAGCTCATCACCGCCACAACAAAAAACTTAAGCTGGGAAAAGCCTAAAATATTTACTGTGTGGCCTGTTACAGAAAAAGCGTGCCAAGCCCCAGGCACACATTTATTCATTTTTGAGGTGATATTAGGAGATGCTGCACAATTTTCAGCAGTGAGGGACACACGATTCATTTTTATCTTTTAAAGGGTGACTTTGGCAGCAAGCAAGAGAATGGCTGGTGGGGTCAGGGCTGCAGAAACAGACAGCAGGTGGAAGCTCAGGTGGTTCCACCAGGATGGGGAGCCATAATCGTCAGAGGTCCAGAAGGGAGAGATGCTTGTGCACTTGCAACACAGGCTGAGCTGATCTTTCTCCTGAAAGAACTCTTGGTGTCCTTCTGAACTGTGTCCAGCTTTTGTGACTGCCCCCGTGTCAGATGACAACGACAAGTAGAAGGTCATCACCTCTGCGCTGGGTAGACCAGCTATAAATCACAGTTCCCACTGTCCTCTCCTTAAGTTCCATTAAACTGCTGGGAAGATTTGAGAATTTGAGGAAACGCATTTGTGAACAGCCAGATGAAGAGGTGGGCAGGGTGAGTCATGGTGGGGCAGAGCTTCTGAACCTTCTCTGGCCACTGCACTCCATCTTCAAGGCACTTCTATGCGTGCAGTAACTCCAAAGCTCAAGGAGTCTGTGGGTCCAGCGTTTGTGTGGAGCTTAATCACTGTCATCCTGCCCCTTCCCTAGAGGTTGTGGGTGGGGCTGGACATTCCAACTCTAATCCTCTCATCTCTGGGTCTTTTTGGAGACTAGCCCCACACTGAGGCTATCTAGGGGTCCCCTAAATCAGCTCATTAGCATAAACTCAAATGCTAGCCATGGGGCTTATTATAAATCACAAAGACTCCTACCATTCAGGAAATTCCGAGGGTTTTAGGCACTCTGTGACAGGAACCAGGGACAAAGACCAAATACATTTCTCATGATACCCGAGATGCCATGCCGTGAGCCCTCCCATCTGATTAATCATGTGTTTGTGGGGCTGCTCACATGCCTTTGCCCGGAGTCAGGCCGTCACAGGGAACTCAGAAACTTTGGTATTACCTTTGCATTCGGGACCTCTGCCGGCCTTCAGAGCCATAAGGAATCTGCCCTGGCTTCTCCTGGGAACAAGCTGGTGTGTGTGCTGGGAGGCTAAGGATGGGGTTCCAGTGGAATGACCCCCACTCCCCCGTTCCATGCTCCCCATGGCAGGTTACAGAGCCTCTGGGCTTTGTGGATGAGCCTACCTGTGCAGGCTTCCCTGTTCCCAAGCTGGCTTCCCTTTGATGGGATCCACTGCAGCGCTACCTGTTTCTCCAACTTCAGTCAGCCACCTTTCTGTGCCCTTTATTCTCCAAGTACGATGTCCTGTTGGGAAAGGAAGCGGAGTCGGGCTGTGCAAGGGCACAGGAGCTGGCAGGCCTTCAGAATTTCCTTAATTGACTAGGAGTGGCTGGTTCTTCCATGCCTCCTTTGTTCACATTGTAACTGCATTCAAGGCTCATTTCCATTTTTTAAATAAATTGACTTCTTCTAAGCCACTGTCCTTTGGGTTGGAATCTTCTGAGAGGACTGTGGAAGGTTCCTTTCCTTTATAAGTCTGACCACAAATCAAATGAAGGCAGGGAGAGCCTCAGAGGCCCCACAAAATAATAACAAAGAAGAAAATTTTATATAGTGAATTTTTTGTTGTTGTTGTTTTGTTGGTTTGTTTTGTTGTCTTGTTTGCAGCACGAGGAATTGAATCCAGGACCCCAGGGCCATCACATCCCCAGCCTTTTTTACATTTTTTATTTTGGGACAGGGTCTCACTAAATTGCCCAGGCTGGGCTCAAACTTACTGTCCTTCTGCCTGGGATTCACAGAGTGCTGGGATTGCAGGCCTGTGTCCCCAGGCCCAGCTATTTTTAGCTGTCTTTATTCATTGAAATGAAGGAAAAAGAGAGGGAGGGAGAGAGGAAGGGAAGACAGGAGGGAGAGAGAGACAGAGGGAGGGAGGGAAGAAAGAAAGGAAGGAAGGTAGGAGTTAGGGAAGGAAGGAAGGATGGATGGAAGGGGAGGAAGGAAAGGAAGGAAGGAGGGAGGGAAGGAAGGAAGGAGGGCCAGGGAAAAGGTGAAGGAAGAAAGGAAGGGGTGAGGAAAATAAATGGAGTCATGTTTTACTAGATACAGAGCTGTCTCTCCCGAGCTCACACCCCTCCCCTCTTCAGTTTTTAAATGTTCTCTGCATTCTTTGCTTTTTTTTTTTTTTAATGTAGTGAAAAACACATAACTTCTCTTCTTGATTTATGTGCCTGTCATCTCCCTGCTGGCTAGGTTTACTCCCTGCCCTCCTCAACTTTCTCCAAACCTCCCCAGCACCAGCTTGTGTTTTGTCTGACAACTGGCAAGAAGGAAACACGCCAAGAGGGGATACCCAGGTAATTGTAAAAAAATAAAAACTGTTTAGAGGCTGCTTGCCTCCAAGAAGTCTGAGGACCTGGGGGAATATTGCTATCATCTGGGTAAACATGAGGTTAGGAAGAGAGGATTTGCTGCAATTAGAGACCAGAAAAGCCAGGGAGAGGAGTCAGTGGATCCAGGTGTGAGACTGGGCTGTCCCAGAAAATGAAGAACACTTTACATTCCTAACAGGCTGGCAAAGGAGGGAGGTGCTCACGCGTTCTACCATACAGAGTTTTAAAAAATATTGTCAAATGTAGTCTTTTAAAGAGTGAGCTATTTTATCTATGGTCATCCGGGAAGGCTTCTCTCCACAGGTGTCAAGAGAATGGAAATTAAATTTCCTGCAAAGGTCAGAAGACAAGCACTGGATTCGGAAGGCTCTGGAGCAGGAATGTGCTCAGTGTGTTGGGGGAAATGAGAGAAACCGCAGTGAGCAGAATAGCTGCCAAGGATGCATCTGAGAGCTAGGCATGGCACCTGTCAGGAAGGGCTTGAAGGCCAGTCAAGAAAACGGTGGGAAGGCAATTTCAGCATCTAAATATTATTAGAGGAGCATGATAATAGTTATCCAGGTCCAGAGAGGAACAGGCTCCCAAAGGATTCATCGGGAAGTTTCCCAAGCTTGGAATTTTTCAGACAGGAGAGTAACAGTTGGGTGGAAACCCTGTAGAGCAAACTTAAACATTCCATGAGGCTGGAGTAGTTGACATGTATCTCCTTTCTAAGCATATCATGGTTCTGAGGGTTTCTGTGATATCCCTCCTTTTCTCTTTTCTTCTAGTTTCTCACTTCCTTTTCTATTCCTAAATACACTTTCTTTCTCTCTGTTACCCTCTCCATGTGATAGTACAGCACTGACAGTGGTTTATTCATGACTCCACTGATAACATTAATGGCCAAGGTTATGGAGTGTTTACCTGGAAATATCTTACACCTGTTTCAGCCTAGCACTTGTAGGATCTGACACTGGGGCCCTCTTTGACCTAGGAATTCCTGAGGATAGGAGCCACATCTTTTCCCTTCTGCGTGGTAGCCTGGTTCAGAGACATGGCGCCATTAGGCACTCAGTTAACAGGTAAGGCTAATGCATTCACAAGCTGTGTTTGCAAAATTGCTAATTGTTGATAGCATGGCTTCTTGTTAATAGTTGGGATCTAGAAACAGAGAGCATACAGACTGGCCTGAGGAGACAAGATGGAAAATTGATTTGGGAGGCTTCCCTGTGCGTGTGTTAAAGCCAAAATTATCATTGAGATCAGTAAGGCAGAATGCAATAGAGTGTTCAGAGGGGGATGCAAATAAAACATCAGTGAGACCTCTGGCTTAGGAATAGTCTCAAAGCTATAGGCATCATGTAATACCAGATTTAGAGAGAAGCAGGTAGGATTTGACACAGAGATGGAAAGGAAAAACGAGAAAAGAGGACAGAGCAGGCTGCTCTCTGAGCTGTAACCAGAGATGAAGCAGCCCAGCAGGCAAGCCGGAGGAGAAAAGGTAAAGAGAAGCTGTCACACACTAAGGTCCTTTTCTAGACCAGAACTGCCAAGGGCTTTATAGATTTTTGCCTTACTTCATTCACAGCAGCTCTGCACATTAACAGCTTATTACTCCAGTTTTACAGTTGTAGAAATTAAGGCTCAGAAAAGTCATTAGTTTCTCCAGAGGCACCCACGTGGTAAGTGATAGAGCTGGAATTCAGAACCAGTCTGATGCTGGCCTCACTCCTTTCACTTCATCTGAGAAGACGTGAAATTCTCCTGTTCTGACAGATCAGAGGAAGGAAGGCCAGGAGACATCAGGAGGCCTCCACCTGAGGGGAGGATGTGCTTTCTGCGATGTGAACAGGGCCGGCAAAGATGCTCTGCTCTGGGTAAAGCAGGGAAAGGAGAACTTTGGGGGTAATAGTTTTCTCGGCTCCTCCCCACCCCCACATTGCAGCTGCAGCCAAGTTAACATTCTGTTCATTCTAGTGCCAAGTCTTATCCAGATAATATCCCAGTGTTTCTTCAAAGGGAGACATCAATGTGTTTAGCTCAGATGCACCAATTTCTTTCCAATTTCCTGTTTCCCTGGGTCCACATTCTTCTAACGCATTTCTCTTCTGTATACAATCACCATACTTATTTGGGAAACTGGAATCCTATACAAAGAAAGAAGATGCCAAACAAGAAAACAAATCCCAGAATGCTTTTTCTTTTTTAATCTACCATGGATTTAGTTTGAGATAAAGTGGTTCTGCTTAGTTACATTGCTGTACAATTATCAAGGATTAAGAATCTTAATTCAGTCAGGTGTGGAGGTGCATGCCTGTAATCCCAGTACTCTGAGAGGCTGAGGCAAGAGCATCACAAGTTCAAGCCCAGCCTGGGCAACTTAGTGACTTACTGAGACCTTGTTTCAAGAAAAGAAAGAGAGACAGCAAGCAAGCAAGCAAGCAAGCTGGGGATGTAGCTCAGTATAAAAGCCCTGGGTTTGATCCCCAGTATCAAAAAAAAAAAATCTTAATTTCTTCTTACTATTCATATTTCATAATATTTGTATGCACAAAGGAAAACATTTGCAAATGAGGTGGAGAGTTAAGCAATAAAAAGAAAACAACAAACAAGAGTTGATTTTCTGCTTTAAAAAACACCAATTTCATGTGACAACTAATTCATTTTATTCCTTGCTTACCACAGTCTTGTTACAATAGGCATATGAAGTGCATAGATAAAGCTGTTATTATAAAACAAGTTCAAACAAAAAAAATTATAGAACATAGTGAATATTCTCTATGTAAATCCTGCATTTAGAATACACCAAAATCCAGTAGAGAATGAAAGTGCTAGCTGAGCTATGCTAGGTCCTTAAAGAAGTTTCTACCTCTAAGGTCCTCTTCTCATTCACAGTTTGCCAACACGGTCCCAGTTCTGCCACTCTGTTGGTCAATGTGTGTGACACTTGGAGTTTGTGGATCTATCAAGTGAGGGGCACAAGATTTGTCAGACTCTGCCAAATACTACTTCGCATGGTTCTATGTAAACTTCACATCCTATCACTTTACCCCATTCATTTCAGGGTCTAAGCCAGACCTGCTAGATGTGCAGGCGGCGATGGTTTGTGTGTAACTTCTAAAGGCTCATGCGCTGAAGCATTGCTCCTCTGTGTGGCAGTATTGAGGTGGTTGCAGGTTTGAGAGGTAAGGCCTAGTGGAAGGCAGTTAGGTCACTGGAAAGAGGAACTCTGCCCTTGGAAAGAATGATGCAGCTCTCACAGGACCCCACTTAGTTCCCTCTGGAGTGAATTGTTATAAAAAGAGCAGGCTTAAGTTCCTGAATCTCTCTGGCTTCCCATCTCACCATGTGATCTCTTCCACTCTGCTCACTGGACACGGCAATGCCCTTACCATGAGGCCCTTGCCAGAGGCAAACAGATGGGGCTACCCAGTCTTGGACTTTCTGCTGCCAGAAGTCTGAGCCAAATAAACCTTTATCAAATATCCAGGCTTGGGTAATTTGTCATAGCAACAGAAAATGAACTAAGACACAAGCAATGCTAAGATTTTGTAGAAGGAGACACATCTGGTCTACTGGGGCTTCTCTTAAAGCCAGATACATAAACTCTGTCCATAAAACACCCACTATCATCCAAACAGGGGTCCTTCAGCAGAACTGTTTTATCTATAGCATGACTCTGCTGTCATAGAAGTTATATTGTGAACTTAAAGACCATGGCTCAATTTTATTTAAACTCTAATCTAGCCCAACAATAAATCATTTCACATATAAAATTATCTAGATTTCTTTCTTTTTTTTTTGGTTGCTCTAATTCTTTTAGTTCATAATTATTTTTATTTGTTCTGTTACATGAATGACAATAACAGTGCACTGGTCACAGAACCTATACTTGCATAACTTTTGTGATGCTAGGTGTCCAGTTGATGAACTTTGGCAGTTTTCCTCAAGGAAAAAAAAAATCTTGAAAGAAGTTAGAAGTCTGTCTTTAATTCCTGTTTTAGACATGTTATAAACTTGCAAATTTATTTCCCAGTTGATTCAATCTGCCATCTCTAAATCTTTAGGGAGAATTACAGAAATGGAGATAAAATCTTGGTAATTTATTCAATTTTATCACTTCTACTGATCCCATAAAAAGACTCCATCTGTCAAATTATCTTTTCTTTAAAAAAAAAACTTTTCATCATTTTCTTTATATGGCTATGTTGAAAATGAGTAGTTTAAGTATCTGTGTCATGAAAACTATTGACGTTCCAATAAAATCTGTTCTTTTTAAATTAGCTGTTCTTCAGCCTCTTTTGAGAGGAAAACTTCAGCTTCTATCATTTGTTTATAATTTGCCTGTGCAGCACGGGATTTATTGCTTCGGGTGAATATATTATGGCATATTTGAGAAGTGTGGAATAAAATATTCTTATGTTAACATGTTCTGTGATTTGGATTCCAATCCATAATCAGTACATCTTTCTTTTTAAAATATCTGCCTGGGTTTTCTTGAAAGCACAAATGGTAAGAATAAAAAGAAGAGAGACCTAGTTGAATCACATCTTTGATCATGTATTTTAAACCTTGTTTCTGTAATCATAGGCTGTGTGAATGCTCACGCACCTAAGCATCTGAGCTCCGTTAGACAAAAGCCACCCTCTCCCTTGAGGTCTCCAGCTTCTAATTTTAATTGATCCCTCATCATACTAATCTTTGGTTTGCACTCTCTTTCACTTAATGCCAGAGCTTCACTTTTTCCTTTAAAGGCCCACCTCAGATTGTGAGACAAAATATAGGACACCTGTTAAATGTGAATTTCACATAAACGATCACTATTATTAATATTATTATTATTATACTGGAGGTTAAACCCAGAATGTTTCCACTGAGCTACATCCTCAGCCCTTTTTATTTATTTATTTATTTTTTTTAGTTTTGAGATAGGATCGCACTAAATTGCTAAATTGCCCAAACTGGGCTTAAACTTGTGATCCTCCTGCCTCAGCTTCCCACAGTGCTAACTTTACAGGTATGCACCACCATGTCTGGTGCAATGAATAACTTTTTAGTGTATGCCTCCTGCAATGTTTAATGTGTTCAATATTTTTATTTGCTAAATTTGCTAAATCTGACAACCCTACTGACCCCTCTTCTTCTCATAGCTAACTTTGTCTCATAGTAAAAGTTTGTCCTGTCCTTCCCACCATCTTCTACACATTTATTTACCTAAAAATATACCTTTCTTCTCTCCCACTCCAGTTACTGGCCTCCCCAAGTCCAGCCTCCTCGCTGAGCTCCTGACTGCCCCTTCTCTGGCATCTGCTGTGTGAGATGTCTGACCCAAGGTTAAAGCCATAGGCTGTACCACAATATGAACGATCTACAGAGCCCAGCACTGGACGGAAGATGTGTTTAGTGAAGGAAAAATGGGCTGAAATGTGTGGAGCCAGAAGCCAGTCCATGGAAAACTCTCCTGAATTATATAACTCATGTAAGAAAGAAAGCTGATAGTTTTCCCAGATTTATCAACAATCTTAAACAAGTACATGACATTATCAATAATTGTTGTGAGACTGAAAGAAACTGTTTTAATTACCAATTTTTTTAATTACCAATTTTTAAAAGTTTAAATAAGCATGCAGGAAGAAAAACTAAATTACCTCATGTACCCTCTGGAAACTATTACAAACTCATCATTAAATGAAGAGGTGATTAAAAACTGCAAACCAAAAATTTAGGGGGAAAATTATGTGAGAGGTATTTTAATCAGCTCATTTTTAAAATTACGTGATTTTCTAGATTGTGTGGTATTTTTATTGACCTTTTAAAATTTATAATTCTTGTCATTTTTTTCTCATTCAAAATAAATTATTTGTGTGTCTACAAAATTTTGTGTTCTTTTTCTTAAAATAGATCCCCACCATTATATGACCTTCAGGGTTCTCTCTAAACCTGAATTCATCCCTAGAAGGGAATATAGAATAGGAACTGCAAACCAAGTCATCGTCCCCAACATGCGGAGCTGAGAGCCACATGGGATGGGAAGGCAATTTTCTAGGTCAAGGGTCTAACAGATCTCTTGGGGAAAGCAAGAAGTGAACTTGATAAATTCCAGAGAAGAAAAGTACAAGCCTCCGGCAGTCCTTTGCAC
The DNA here is from genome assembly GCA_004026905.1 of Hystrix cristata. Taxonomy (NCBI): domain Eukaryota; kingdom Metazoa; phylum Chordata; class Mammalia; order Rodentia; family Hystricidae; genus Hystrix; species Hystrix cristata. The sequence continues at coordinate 108,788 of PVJO010003553.1, read as the reverse complement.
ATTCCTGGAGTTCTCCGCATTGACAAGTCAGGTTCATCTTGAGAGAAATGGCTCCTCTTCCTCTGCTCAGTCTCCATGTTATTTTCTTCAGGATTCTGTCCTTATCCTTCCCTTCTTACTCCTATAATTAAAAATTAACCTCATGGTCTAACTTCCAAGTTTTTAATCAACACCCACAATCAAATGACTTTCAACTCTACTTCTAGGACTCACATCTCTTCCAAGCTTCAGGCTCACCTGAGAATGTTTTTTCAATATATTTCCCAGCACACGATGACCTCTAACTGCCTTCCTCCATCACAGCAGAGAGCCCTCAGCAGCCATCTCTTGTTCCCGCCTCTCAGGCCCAGCTGTTTGAGTCGGGGCGGCTGTGTGACCAGGCTTGGTTAGAGTTCATTTTCTGATGAATTTAGAATTTGGAGAGAAAGTGAAAAATCATTTGCCTTAACCTTCCCCAGAAAGCTGGCTGTATGTTAAGGTTGAGTTGCAGGGTGAGACTCCCCATGGCAGAGGGACAGAAGGACCAGTGTGTAGGGAAACAAGAGAGCTAGCGGGTGTGCAGGGAGAGGCAGAGGTGAGCGACAGCCAGAATGGGTGCGTGGAATCTGGGTCAGAACTCCCCTTCCCCCAAATCCCACTGACGAGACACCTCAGTACCACTGTAGCACATTTCTCCTTTGAGCTTAAGGTAGTGGGACCGATTTCAGATACAGTATTTATACTCAGAAAGGAACTTCCAACTGTGCCTTAGCTAGAGCTGCCATATTGCTGCAAATTCAGATAAATCAACCAAAAAGCACAAGGAACAGAATTCCCTTTCCCAAGCAGGAAATCCCACCATTAGGATGCTTTCAGGGACATTCAAGAATTTTTTTTCTAGGTAGAATTTTTGGAATTCACTTCAATTTGATTCTGAAAAACTACATTGTTAAGCATCATATCGGCAGCATTACAGTCACTTGGATCGCAGTCCAGCTGTTTTTTATGGATACATAACTTGATGTAAATTGGATTTCTCTATAGAAAATTTAAATTAGTCCATATGTCCTAAAGTGGTAGAATGAGCTACAAATTGATATGAATTATCCTCATGGGGTTTACCAATAATAATAACGAGAAATATTTTTCTAACTTGGCATATTACATTGTACCATATGTAAGAATCTTTATTAAAATTTTTAAGAATCACTTTTACCTAATGATGTAATATAGAATTGTTTTGGGGGCTGGGGATTTAGCTCAGTGATTAGCGTGCTTGCTTTGCAAGCACAAGGGCCTGAGTTCGATCCCCGGCACCACAAAAAAAAAAAAGAAAAAAGAAAAAGTCCCGTAAGTATAGCAGAGTGGTTAATTTCAAAAGTTTTTGAGAAAGGGAAACTAACTCTGTAAGATGCATGTGCTACTATATGTATTGTAGCATTACCTTAAAATTGGAAACAATTTAAATGCCCAGTAATAGGATGTTGGTTAAATAAATTACAGGATTCTGTGCAACTATTTAAAGTGATGAGGTAGTTTCGTAACTGTTAATATGGAAATATTTTCAGTGGGGAAAACAAGAGGTTACAAAACAGCAGGTTTCAATCTCACTATCTTAAAAGTAAGTAAAATAAATATGGTGTAAATCTAAAATTTCAGATGGTAAACGTCGCATGTAATAGTGGTGCTTTTCTTTGCGTGATGAAACTCTTTCAATTTCTACATTATCTTTTTGGATTATCTGATTTTAAAACAATGCTTTTTTTTTGTGGTTAGAACCGATAACAATATTTTCATTTTGAAAAATCGCTTCAAAGGGTAGAGTCAAAGAGTTTTGATGTAGAAAGGAAAAGAGATGATTCCCTAATCCAACTTCTGCCCCCTCCAATATCCCTTACGGTCAGTGCTAGACGCCATTCTGGAGGTTTCTGACAGACAGTCACTCACACCTGCTTTTCAAGTAAACAAGATAATTCTGTTGGCAGCAGAATTCCATTTAGAAAGGTGATCAAGCTTGGAGAGCTACGGAATGCTCTGGAGCACTCTGGGTATGGTGAAACCCCAAGACATGGGTATACACTCATGCCCCAGTGTCTGAGAAAAGGAGAGTAATGTGTGTCCTTCATGAAAGGAGTAGGAGAGAGGTGCACAGAGGAAGGTGAGGGGAGAGAACATTCAGCACGACAGAGAGAGGCTGAGACCACTGCCGCCATCTCCACGTGGGGCTGGAAGTCTCTCTGCTGGGACTCCTGTTTGTAGTGTTTCGTTTTTCAGCTGATGTTAACAGCTCCTGGTTGCCTTTGCTGTACTTTTTCTTACTTCGTGAAAATCAAAGTCGAGGATGAATTTTATACTGGATGTGCAAAACAGAGAAATCACAGTTTAAAAGTGGGCACCTGGCTAGGTGTGGTGGCATATACCTATAATCCCAGCTACTCCGGAGGCTGAGGCAGGAAGATTGCAAATTCAAGGCCAGCCAGGGCAACTTAGTGAGACCCTGTCTCAAAAACAAAAGGCCTGGGGATGTAGCTCAGTGGTCGAACATTTGCCTAGCATGCATGAGGTTTGGGTTCAATCTCCAGCACCACTGGGAAAAAAAAAAAAAAAAAAAAAGCAGGCATAAGGAGTCTTCATTAATCACAAGAAAAGAATTTGCCAGAATCTTGGGGACAGCTCTGCTCTTTGATGTGGCAAAAGCTGAGGGATGAAGGTGAGTCAGTCTCGCTTAGATGTCAGCAGCAGGTGGAGGCCCCGGGTGACATCTGGGCTGCAGGAGGCCGAGCCCCCATTGTTTCATCGCTCTGCTCCTTCCTTCTGTCAAAATCAGCCTCTGTTTATCTCCACTGGTTCAGTCCTACAAGATGGAGTCAGTTTAATCCATCTTTTAAGTGAAAGATAAAGGAGGGGCGATACCCTGGAAATGTTAAACCAGTCGTTTCAGACCCTACGTGCTGGTGTCCTCCGATCCCTCCCTCCACGAGTTCATGGGCTCCGGCCCTCCGGGGGAGGCTGGAAACCTCACCAGAGCAAAGCTGGCACTCAGCGCCGAAGGTCAAACTAAATTTCTTAAATTCACAGCAAGATAATTCCAGGCTTTGTGAGAGAAAAAGGGTTTGCCTGAATTTAAAAGCTTTCTTTCTCGACCCTTGAAGAGCACTGAGGGCCTGAGGTTAGAGCTTTACTAGAAGGCTGTGGCCTCCACGTGGCCTGAAAGTACACGAAGATGCCGAAACGGGTGTGGGATCACTCGCAATTTTAGGGAAACAGTTTGTGGGACTGTTGACTTCCATGTGTATTCTTTCCTCAGATGACTCTGGCTCTAGAATCCGCCGTGGTTTACTGGTCATCTTTCCTCATCCTACTTGCTTTTTCAAATGGTTGGGTCTCTATATTACAAAAGAAAACGACACCTCTCACCATTCGGATTCCCACACGGCACATGGCCCTAGGAGACCAAAGCCTGCAGGGCCCTGAATGACTGACTAGTCGGAGGACGCCCGTCCTCTGTCTCTGATGGAGAATGTCTCTCTGAGGGCAGGGGACACTATTTCATCCAGGCTACTGAGTCACACACAGCCTTGTGCCTCATTTGTTCATTTTTGTTTCTTTTTTAAATTTATTTTTTGTTGTTGATCTTTGATTCTATATATTGGAATTCACATGTGATATGGTTATGATGATGACTGATGTGGAAATATTAATTACAGTTGAAAAAATTAAAGCAAGAATTATCCTGCTGGGTATAGTGGCACACACCTGTAATCTCAGCATTCTGGGAGGATGAGGCAGGAGGTTTACAAATTCAAGCTTAGCCTGGGCAATTTAATGATTTAGTGAGACCCTGTCTCAAAAAATAAAAAAGGGCTGGGATGTAGCTTGGCGCAAAGGTCCTGGGTTCAATCCCCAGTACAAAAAAAAAAAAAAAAATGACAAAAACACAAAGACTTACCCTTATAGAAAGGACATCTGAATCAGCTGATTAGCTCGACAGTGAAAACCAACTCTGCCGGCTAGGTTCTGAGCAGACATTTCCCAAACACTGAATGAGCAAAACAGAATCTTCTGAGGTTTTCACAAAAATCTATTTAGAGCACATATATAAAATAGACCAGAGAATACATTTTTTACAATTCCTAAACATATGATAACAAATTTTAACTGTGACTTTAAAAATGTGCAAGTTTTAAAGAATTATAAAAGAGGATATGGAAAGCATAATCTTGCTAAAAAGTCACAGTGTAGAAAGGCAAGATAAGAGAGAGGCATTTCCGATTAGACATGACGATGAAGTGGGAAAGGGGGAAAGGTAGAGGTGGGAGGTCAGATGTTGATACAGGGGCTCCCACTCGCCCCACTCTGGAGCAAGCTCAGGGTCAAAGAGCCAGTGAGGAGGAGGGAGTCCTGGCAACGAGCAAATGCATTTAGAATAACCTCAAGTACAGGCAGCTGTTTCAGAGAAGAGCAGTTTAAGAAAATTTCAAGTATCTTAGCCCCACTACGACATGGACTCACCACAGGGCAGGGGAGGTTGTGATCAAATACCATTAGAGGAAGTGCCGAGACCACACAGCCTTTTGTCTCGTGTGGCCTGTACTGAATAGAGCAGCATCACGATGTTCACAAAAATGAAATTCCTTTCTTTTCCACCACAATTATCAGAAAACTGGTTCAAACTAATCAGTTTGGGGGGTATACTCCGATATTTTCCTCAGATCTTTTACATCCCAATTCTTGAGAAAATAGGCTTCTAAATAGTGCTACTATAGTTATTCTCTGGGAAATATGTTCTTTTGCAGTCAAGATTTGGGAATTAATCTCAGTATTTGGACCAAAACTTATTGGTATTATTTATTTAATTTTAAGATTCACTTCATCTGTGCCTGTGATTCTCGAAATTAAATTCAGTTCAGTTGTCACTTGCTCAGTCATGATAGCTTAAACTTGTAAGTGATATTTCCCTAAATTCCCTCCTTTTTCAGATGATATTTGAACTTTAACGTGACTGCTTTAGTTCTCTACTGATGCATGACAAATTATCCCAAAATACAGTAGCTTAAAACATCAACATTTATGACCTCACGGGGCGTCAGGGATCTCGCACATCTTGGCTGGCTCTCTCACCTCGGAGTTCCCGGAGGCTCCATCCAGGTGTCGGCAGGTCTGTAGTCATCTGAAGTCTCCACTGCAGGGGGACGGAGTTCCAAGCTCCCTCACATGGCTACTGGCCGCCGCACGTCCTCACCAGCTTTTGACCAGGGACAGCCATTTCTTGCCAGGTGGGCCTCTCCACTGGGGTACTAACAAGACAGTGACTGGCTGCCCTCTCAGTTTCTTGCCAAATGGCCTCTCAGCAGTGCACCTCTCAACATGGTGTGTTGCTTTATCAGACAGAAAGCAAGAAGAGCCAGGGAGGGAATGTGACCTAATAGCCCCGTCTTTTGTAATCTAATCTCCGAAGTCACGCACTGTTGCCTCTGTTGTATTTTGTTAGAACCAAGTTTCCATGTGCAGCCTACACTCCAGGTGAGAGGATCGCACGAGACAAGAGGGTGTGTGTGAAATGAGGCTCACTGAGAGTCATGGAGAAGCTGCTTCCATAATGACTTTAAAGGCCTCTTCTTCCAGCTTTTCCATTTTGAATCTCAGCTTCAGGGTCAGCTCTACTCAGTTACAGAGTGGGTGGGTCCAGTGTCACCCAACTAGATAATGGCAGAATTAGAACTAGAATCCAAGTCTCAGAGCTCTTGATCAGTCCTGTTTTCTGCCGCCGACAATGCTGGTTAGGTCACCAACGTATGCACAAGGAGCCCCAGATGCCATGCAAAGCTGTGGGACTTCTGACAACAAGTACCAAGGTTTCTGAGCAGGGGAGTGTTATGAAAAAAGTGGTTTTTCAAGACAGATTAGTGTGTTTACCATTTGTAAAATGCATTGGAAAGGAAAATACTAGAAATTACATTAATTCCTATTTATTTACAATTAGCACAGTTGTGGTACAGAGTTTTATATTTTATTGTTAAGACGTTCTATGTAACTGGGCATGGTGGTGCATGTCTGTAATCCCAGCACTCAGTGAGTCTGATGCAGGAATATTAAAAGTTCTAGCCACGACCTGGCAATTTACTAAGACTTTGTCTCAAAAAAAAAAAAAAAAAAAAAAAGGAGGGAGGGTAGGGGGCAGGGATGTAGCTCAATGAGAAGACTCTGGGTTCACTCTCCAGAAACACACACACACACACACACACACATATATACACACACACACAATTCATGCTTGTAAGTCTCAATAAAATGGCATTTGAGAGCATTGTTTGGGTCAAAGACATATCAAATAAAGATCACATTAGAAAGTCTATGACCAAATTTATGTTAGACCACACAATATTTTCACAAGGGAACACTGAACTCTAAAAACGATTTCTAATGAAACTATAGAAATTTTCAGAGATGATGTTTTCTGTTAACATAAGAAACTTCTGGGACAGTGAAGACCTGAAAAGCCTGAGGAGCTGTTATAGTCTATAAAATGTTTCAGAGTATTACCCTGTTAAGCCTCCATTCCTAGGCTGAACAACACGTGAACTTGCAATTAAGTGAGTAGCTTGTTGTAGCAAAGCCTTCTAATTCTCCATCAATACCCACCTTCACCTTCTTGCTTTAATTAACACATTTCCTGAGGCTTAGCTGGGCCCCTTACTCCACTGAGAATACATTTCCCTTAGCATTGGATGTAGCCCTGAGATGAAGTTCTGGCCAGTAGGGTATGAATGGAAATAACGTGAGTCATTTCTAGTCGTGTCCTTAACATGAACATGCACATTGTGCAGATACGGTGATAGGACATGGGAATAGCAACCTTGTAGGTGGAAATGAAAGTTCCCATAACATTGTCGGACCATCAATCTCTGGAAATTTCCACAAGAGTCATAAATCTCATTCTTGTGTAAATCACTGAATTTTGAAGTCTCTAAATTAGAACAATCTCGATAACTTTGCTGCAATAACATGTTTACCTTTTCTTTCATGGTTCTCTATTCAAAGAAATAATAGACAGGTGCATAGGCAAAAATGATAAGGAAGAGGGATGTATTAGTTAATATTAAGTTCTTGTTATCTTTTCTTGTTTACCTGTGATACTAGCAGGATCATAATGGCAGGATCAAATTTTTGCTATTTAGCTTTATACCCAGTCATTATTTGCCGATAAAGAAATGATAGAGTCATAAGCTCAGATTTGCTAATAAGCCAAGTGTGATTTTGTTTCCCTCTCTTAGGTTTGACCAGGGGTGGGACCTAGAGATCCAGCCAGTAGTATTCTGTTTAACAACTGCCTCCCTCAGGAAAAACTGATTTGCGATGTTTGCCCATTTTCATGGTGTAAATCACCAAGGCTGATTTCAAATTAGCAAGTTGATGTCACTAAACATAAACTTGGTCACACAGTCACCTCTTGCAACCAGTACTATCCAACTCTAGAACACCACCGAGATCTATCCAAGCCCAGGACCTCAGCCCAGATGCTTCTGATTCCTTCGCATGCAAACACTCTAGAAGAGTATGTTTATTAATAGTGAAGCGTGGCGGGAACCGTAAAGACAATGTTTGGCGTGGTTCTGAGGACCTTTGAACTATAGTGGTGGCCCCATATTCATCTGATTTATGAGGCCAGTGCAGTAAAATTTTATCTTTTGGTTAAAGGCAGTGGTTGACAAATTTATCTACACATTGAACACCTGGGAGTTTTAAGGACTAGCAATACTTGGGCTCCAACCTGAGATTCTGATTCAATCGATTGGCGTTTGGGAATATTAAAGCAGACGATTTTAGAATGCAGGCAAGGTTAAGAGCCAATGGTTTAAAATGAAAGATCTCTTATTTATGTGACAAGCGGTTGGTGTTATTATTTTGACTTTGAGAAGGACAAGGGAATCTCAACCTACATGGCCTGGCCAAAAGAGAAGAAGTAAAACATCAAGGCTGGGACAATTCCCTTGGCGAAAAAGAAAGCTAAAGAGAAGTGTCTGTATTATTTCTCCTGTAAGGATCCTAGAAAGAAGCTTAAATATTATCTTTGGAGTCCTTAAAAAGCACTAGTGGTTCTTCTTTCTTAATTAAGAATTTTAAGTGAGCATCGGAAATGCTGAAATCCTTGGAAACTGCTGTATACAAATCATTTCATCTATGTTATATTTTGAGTCTATCTAACGTGATATTATTCATTATAAAATCTAGTTCAACTGCTTTCCATCTACAGTAGAATTGTATTTATTCTTACAAGTAGATACTAAATTTACTTTGTTCCGAAATCAGTTGTCAACTATGTCTTGTATTTTTGACCTCAAATTAACCCCTGAAGCAAGTTGTGATTAGAATTTTACTGCCTGATAAGGTTGCTTGTTTATGATGAATCATTTTCATGCAGCAATAGTCCACACAATGATCTATAGAAGTCTACACATAAACACATAGTTGATATAATCAGGAGAATAAAAATCTGCTGAGTCTGGCCTGTGATCAGTAGCGCAGAAAAGGACCTGCCTGAAATGAAGGAGGACCGCAGGAGCAAGCTCCATGGTACGCAAATCAAATGCAGTTTCCCAATCTACAAAAATGAGGGAGTAAGATAAGGTGACTTTGGTCCCTTTGACTTTAACATCTTGATAAAATGTCCTGAGACCAACCATTAGTGGTATCAATGAACCAAACACCTCTTGAGTTCTTCCTCCTAGTTTTGGCAGATAAACGTCGAAGATAAATGTAGATTTCTAGATTATTTTTTCTGAGTTTATATTCTCCCCAGATCAGAGCGCAAATGAGTTTTATCTTTGGGTGTAATCCTATTTGACTAGTAGTGGCCTCCTGACACACTGTGTTGATAAGGTTTCCGAGGCCAGTCTGGGTGGGGGTTAAGACAGTCGTGAGTGAGAAGCACTGATTGTCTTGGGCTTAGAAGGAAGTAACCACACAGGGCTCCTGTGCCTCATCCCCACTCCCAACTCCTTCACTTAGCTCAGTCTTCTCTATTTCCTACTAGATACTTCTGAAGTAAAAGGAACACAGGGATTCTTTATTCTGCCACTTTCTGCCTGGAAACTTTCATCCATTGTCCAAGCAGTATTTGACCTAAATGTAATTAATTCAAAACAACAACAGCATCGAAAATTAGCTATTGAGTCTTTGACAAGCAGCTTCAATGTAGGTTGTATCTTTATAATGATCAAACAACCATACGTGGGTTTACTTAAACAACTAATCTATTTAAAGAAAAAAAGTTACTTAATATTTTTTGACTAAGAGAAAAAAATGCTTTTAGATGCTTTTTCTTTTAAGCCAGTCCCATTAGACACAGCCTAAATGATAAAGAGAAATTGTGACCTTCCTTTTCTTCCCCTTCCTTAGGTTGAATGGCTGCAGCTTTCTCTTTAGGCCACAGGACACCACAGCATGATCTGAACAGTAATTAACTACTTTAGGAGTCAATCCAGCATATACTTTGAAGCAGAAGCAATTCCATCACTAATAGTTGCTTGGCAGATTGATTCTTCCTTCTGGCTCTCAAAACCTTACATAGTAATTGCCCTGGAATTTAAAAATCATCTGGGGAATTCCTTGTTCCACATTTAGGGTTCAAACAGCTAATGACTTGAATATGTTGCACTCATGTGTGTGTGTGTGTGTGTGTGTGTGTGTGTGTGTGTGTGTGTTCCAGGGTGCAGGGCAGTGATTCTTGAGCACCACTGTTTGGATAAAAGTCATATCTTGTCTCACTGTAAAAATCTGAAAATACCTTATCTGACCAAACTGTAAAACTTGGTTTCAAAACTAGTAAATTAAAACAGGGTGTGGTGGTGCATGCCTATAATCTCAGCTAGTTGGAAGGCAAAGGTGGAAAGACCAAGAGTTCAAGGCCAGCCTGGGCAACTTAGGGAGACTCAATATCAACATTAAATAAAGTGTAGAAGGCTGGGGACATAGCTCAGTGGTACAAGTCTTGCATGTGTGAGGCTCTGGGTTCAATCCCCAGGGCTGGTGAAAAAAACCTACGAAACTAACAAGTTCAAAGGGGAACATGAGCCCTAAGGACTGATAAATGAGCGAAGGCTTAAGGGAGGAGGTGAACTAAACTAGGTGTTAAAGAAGAATAAAGTTTGGAGGGGCAGGAGGAAGAAGGCAGGTGTTGTGGAGAGGCATAGACAGGCGATGACCAGCCTGTCCAGGGCAGGTGGCAGGAAAACTGTGGGAACTGCCTAAGTTGACAGGAAGAGGGCAAATTATGGAGGGCTTTTAAGACCACACAGAGAAGCCTGAGGTAAAGACTGTAGAGACTGAGGACCTCCTGAAGGATTCTGACCTAGGAAGTGATGTTTTCAAAGTAGTGTTTCCAGACTCTATTTTGTCTGTGCTGCTTAGGATGAACTATGACCAGGAACAAGGCAGCTGAATTACATGAGGGGTAAAACAGAACTTTTTGGCTATGGTGGGGTCTGTGGGGACAGAGGCAAGAGAGATCTTTTAAGAAAATTCAAAGGGTAGCACCCACCTACAATCCCAGCATTCTGGGTGACTGAGGCAAGAGAAGTATATGAGTCCAGCCTGGGTGACCTAGTGACTTAGCAAGACCCTGTCTCAAAGTTTTAGAAAGTTAAAAAAGGCCCAGTAATATAGCTCAGTGCAAAGGTCCAGGGTCAATCCTTAGTACCTATGACCAAAACAGAAAAAAAAAAGGAAGAAAGAAAAGAAAAAGAAAATCAGTGAGTCTTGGTGTCTAGCTAGCTGTAAGGATAGAGTAAGTCATGGGTAAATTTGAAGGGCAAACTAGAGGAGGAAGGGCCAATGACAGAAAGAGCGGAGCTGTAGAAACAGCCGGCTTTGAACATGTTGAATTTCAAGTGAGAGGAGTAGTGTAAAGTGGTAACACAGCAAAAGGCCAATTTGAGGAATTAATAAGATCTTTCTTCAAAACCTGACTCAAAGTTGTTTAGGCTCACTACCGGCATAGCACCCGGCCCACATGAATGTGGAGCTGATTAACTGTGGAAAGAATGGAAATGTTTCTGTGGAGTGCCATCCAAATGCATGCCTTTGCTATTTTACCATGTGTTTCTCCTCCCAGCAGCATGTGATGCTGAATAAGTATTAAAAATGTAAACTTCCTGCTCATAAATTGCACTGCAGTATGTTTTGAGATAAATCATTTCTGGTGGCAGGGAGCCTGGCTGGGAAGCTGCAGCATAAAACAGGTAAGAGGTGATGATGAGGATCTGGCCCAGAGTTGTGACAATTTAAGTAGAGCTAAGAAGACTGATGTGCTTTTCAGGAGGAAGAAATGGCAAAACATGTTGATTGATTGGACATGGGAAGTGAGTAAGAAGGAGGATTGTAGGATAATGTCCAAGCTTCTGGTGTGACTAACTGATGAACTGTGGTTTAAATCATTGAGATAGAAAAGACTGAAAGAGGAATTAATTTTATCAAAGAGGAATATCTTGAATTTAGTTTTGGACATTGTGGCTGGCAGAATAATGTTCCTCCCCCTAAAACTCTATTCATATCCTAATTCTGCGAACCTATGAATATATTACCTCACATGAAAAAGGAGCTCTGCAGATGTGACGAAATTAAAAATTTGAGGTAAGACACTCAACCTGGACTGTCTGGGTGGACTCAACATAGTCACAGATGTCCTTAATAGTGAAAGAGGAAGGCAAAAAGCTTAAGTTTCAGAATGATGGGAAATACGAAAGATGGGCTACCACTGGCTTTGAATATGGAAGGGGCCACAAGCCAAGGAGTACAGTCCAGCTCTACAGGCTGAAAAAGGCAAGAAAATGAATCCTCGACTAGAACTTCCAGAGGTAACCCAGCCCTGCTGACATGCTGATTTTAGCCTAGTGAAACCCAGGTTGGACTTCTGACTTGAAGAACTGTAAGGCAATATGTTGTGTTGTTTTAAGCTACTAAGTTTGTGAAAATATTTTTACAGCAGCAACAGAAAATATTATAGATAACAACTGAGTTTCAAGCATATGAGAGTCGTCTGTTATGGTCTGGATTTGAAATGTCCCCCAAAACTTACGTGCTAAAGCTTGAGTGCCAGCTAATGGGCTTTCAGAGATGTGACTGGATCATGAAGACTCAAATTTCATCAGAGATGACAGCATAATTTGATGGCCTTATTGGGATGTGATGGAAACAGGAAGTAGAGCCCAGATGAAGGGAATGGGGCATGGTCACATTGTCATTGAAGACTATATCTTCCCTTCTGGCTCTTCCCTTTCTCTGCTTCCTTGCTGCCCTGTTGAGCAACTTTCTTCCACCACACTCTTCTGTAATAATGTTTCTGCCTTACACAGCCCTCTGGAGAGTTGGAGTAATGGAGTCAGCCAATCTCTGAAACTGTGAACCAAAATAAATCTTTCCTCTTTAAGTTGATATATATTAGGCATTTCATCATAGTAACAGAAAGCTAACACATCACCCAAGTAAAAATCAGGAGGACAATTTTAGACGATACTCTAGAATGGAATTATACATTTGGAACATGCCATATATAAGTAACATTGCATTTTAACATCTCTGAGATCAAAATGTGACTTCCAATGAATAATATAATCATTATTGTCAAGCGGCAGTTGCATTGCCTGTTTAAGTCCAAGTGGCTGGACTGGACAAATGTGACCCTTTGGAAATTTCAATCAATAAAACATTTAAGGACTATTTGAGTAAAGTGTGTGAGTTGTTGTCTGAAGACTTTGGTTAACATGTTTTGGAAAGATTAAGAAAGGGCGAACATCAAAACTTTGAGTGGTTATCAATGACTTGGATGAAAATCTTAGAGACCTTAATAGAAAATCTTTTAAGTAATACTGATTTATCAGTACTCTTTTGTTTTTGGTACTGGGGATCGAACTCAGGGCCTTGTGCTTGGTAGGCAAGCACTTTAACCATTGAGCTAAATCCCCAGTTCCTATCAGTACTCTTGATGGAGCAAGAGAAAACACTGTGATGGAAATACAAACATAAGATGAATTTGCATGAGGAAAGTAATGCTGAAGAGTTGGATATTGAAAAATATTTAGTAACATTGTATAGCTCTACAGCAAAATTCCTGAGCCACCTAACTTATGAAAAGATTTATTTTGCTCATCATTTTGGAGGTTCAAGGGCATTGGCACCAGCATTGGCTCAGTTCTGTCTGCGTCCCATCATGGCAGATGGCAGGAACAAGTTTGGAAAAGTTTGGATAAGTTTGGATGTGCTGACTGGAGAAGCAGCACTAGAATGCTGTAAGCCAAGTTTGATGGGAGATTCTGGTCAGAGCTCAGAGGAAGACCAGAATGTTTACTTAAAAAAAAAAAAAAAGAAAGCAAATGGAGAAGACCAGCCTTTGGAGGTTTCAGTTGTGAACAAAGATCCTTGGCAGTTGGACTCCAGGACACATGTGTTATGCTGTTGCAAAAAATTGCCTTAAATCTCAGAGGAGACTTTGGATTTGCACTTTTCAGCAATGCTGAAACTGTTAGGACTTTGGCAACTGCTCTTTTTTTTTTTTTTTTTTTTTTTTGGTACCAGGATGGCAACTCTTAAGATGAACTAAATGTATTTTGCATAGATGTTCATGAGTATTTGGGGGGCCAGGGACAGAATATTAGGGTTTATATACAGATGTCACCCCAAAATCTCAGGCAATCATAGGTGGGGCTTTTGAGCGGTGATTGCATCATGGGGGTGTGATGCTCACCAGCGGATTAGTTCCTGATGAGTTTATAGCCCAATGTGATATTTAGAGGTAAAGTCTGGTTAGAAGAGGAGTGTTACTGGGGCCGTGGCCTACAAGGGTAGATCTCCCTCCACCCTCTTGATTCCTCTCTGCTTCCTGCCGCATGCCGTGAGTAACGTCTCCTCTGCCGTGCCCCTCTGCCATGCAGGCCCCTGACTATGTACTGAAACCTCTACAAACTGTGAGCCAAAATAAACCTCTCCTCTAGGTCGTAGGTGTCAGCATCGATGATGTGGCAGCAGGAAGCAGAAAGAAATCAAGGGAAGAGGGAAGGAGATACATCCTTCAGGCCATGCCCTCTGTGATCCACCACCACTGACCAGGCTTCACCTCTCAACATTGCATTGGATTTGGGTTACTCCACTGATTAGTATCACATTCCCATGATCCAGTCACCTCCCAAAAGCCCCACCTGCGAGTGCTTGAGACTTTGAGGGGACATCTAGATATAAACCATAACAACAATTAATTTTACAAGTGAATGATGCCATAAACTTGATGGTCTTTGTGCATATGGAGATGAGTAAGAAGATTCAGAGAAAAGACAAAGACTAAGAAGAACAGAAGGTCCAGGGGAAGATCTTCAGAAATACAGTACCAAATAATTTGACAATCAAGTTGCCATTTAAATATATTTATACTCCTTTATCTCATTTTGGGTAACTCATCCCAAGAAGTCATCAAAAGGAATAAAAAATAATATATTACATAGTGGAGGTTTACTTCTATGGGGAAGCAAGATAGACATGGACGAGTGTCAGACGCTGGGCTATGACTGTGAGTCCCAGTCCTCTGACACTGGCCAGCACACCTCTTTACACCAAACTAGACACAGAAGGCATCATTACATAATATGGCTGTAGCTCTGGTGTCCTGATACTCTTTTTCCTTCTCTAAAAGGGTGTACTTGGCATGCTGACATCTCTGTGTAATCTCATGTTTATACTTACCAAGAGAGAGAAGGTAACTGGCTCATTTCTATGCCATCCAGTATGGTGCCATTACTGGGGGGAGAGTCTCCTATAGTCACACCTCACGGACCTTTCCATTAGACGTAGCTGCCCTTGGCTCAGGCACAGATGCCTCGATTGTTAGTAGCTACAGGGATGACATATTACATGACCTTATGAAGAAACAATTACCTGTGGCTTCTCTCCTCAACGATGGGTATGGTGGGCACTTAGAACTGCCTACATGTTCCAGAACTATATAATCTGGGGAGGGGTGTACTTTTCATAATAGAGAGAGATAGAGAGAAATCTAAATATGCAAAAATAGTGAAATCATTATTCGATTATTTTAGTACATTCACTCAGAATTTTATAAACATTGTAGAGGTAACAATTACAAGAATAACAAGTGACAAGTTGGAAAAGGAAGACGATTGTACTGAAAATAACTACCACTGAAACTTCATAAAATATACACTTGTATGGACAATTATAGTAGTTGTGTATGGGGTGGGATTATGTGTAACTATTTTCTCCATGCGTTGAAGATTGGAGTATGTGTAACTATTTTCTCTATAGTTTGAATTTTGTGAGGCAATATTTTATTGTTCGATAATCATGATAGAAGTAGAAAATATGACTTAAGCAACTGTAGTTTACAAAATAAAACCGTTAACCAAACTTCATACTTAAGTTGTAAACTACCAAAATATAAAATAACTAACAGGAACTATAGACAAGTGATCAGTAAAGAGATGTGATTTAAGTAAATAGTGCTATAAAATGGACTCATAAAGACCCAGAGCAGAATAATCCATTTTCCTTCATGTTTCTTTCATTAGAAATAAATTTCTTACCAGTACAATGGTTCTTGCAAATCAAAATAGAAGCCAGCTCTGGAGGCACAGGCTTGTAATCCTAGCACTCAGGAGATTGAGGCAGGAGGATTGCCGTGAGTTTGAGGCCAGTCTGGGCTACATAGTGAGACCCTGATGCAATAAAAAAAAAAAAATTAGATTGTTATGTAATTTCTATTAATCTTCACTTCTTCAAAGATCTCAATGCATTAAAATTTTCTCAAGCTTCTTAAACAGGATATATTGAACATAACCTTTTAAAATGAAAGGCTCTAGTTATTAAGTGAATAATTATATGCTTACTTGCTTGTAGTGATGATTTCTTAGGCCAATGAAATATCTAGTTATTATTTTATTATTGTAATTATTAACACTTATTAATTACAAAGAATTACTGGGTTTCACTGTGACATTTCACTATCACGCTTTGATCATGTCCACCTTCTCTCCTTTCTTTTCTTTCGTCTTCCCCCATTCTTTCCTTTCCCTAACCTTCTAACTTTCAGGTGGTTTTTTTTTTTTCTCCAGTTTCCATGTATGAGAGAGAACACGTAGTACTTGTCTTTGTTTGTCAGGCTTACTTTGTTTAAAAATTACTGTCCTCCAGTTCCATCTATTTTCTTACAAATGATATGATTTCATTCTTTACGGTGGAGATACAGATCTATACAATTTCTTTATCCATCGACCATGGGTAAGCACCTCGCTACAGGCTGATTTTGTGCCTTGGCTGTTGTGAATGGTGCCACGGCAAACACGGGCGAGCAGACATCTCTGCTGCGTGCTGACTTCATTTCCTTTAGATACACACACAGGAGCAGGATAGTTTGATCATATGGTAGTTCTATTTTTAGTTTTTTGAGGAAATGCCATACTGTTTTCCATAGTGGCTGTATTAATTTACATTTCTACGAATAGTGTATAATATAAAGGTTTCTTTGGCTCCACATCCTTGCCAGAATTTATTTTTTGCTTCTTTTAATAGCCGTTTTTTCATATATTAATTGGCCATTTGTACTCCTTTTGAGAGTGTCTGTTCACATCACTTGCCCGGTTTTTGATAGGCTTACTTATTCTTTTGTTAAGTTTTTGGATTCTTGTAGATTTTGAATGTTATCAGATGAATAGCTGGCAAAGATTTTTTTCTTTTCTGTAGTATATCTCTGTTCTCTGTCGGTTGTTTCCTTGCCTGGGATTAAGCTTTTTTTATTTGATTTACTATCATTTGTCAGTTCTTGCTTTCATTTCCTAAGTCCCATTTAGGAAATTGTTTTCTATGCCTATAATTTAAAGTGTTTCCCCAATGTTTTCTTCTAGTAGTTTCAAAGTTTCAGGTCTTAGGAAACATCTAATCATTTTATGAAAGAATGGCTCCAGATATGCTTTTGTCTTTTATATTTCTGAATATTTTCCTGTCTCTCTGTCTGTGTGTGTGTGTGTGTGTGTGTGTGTGTGTGCAACTATCCATCTCTTCCATCCATGTCGTTGTAATGGGAAAAGCCATAGCTGAAGAATATGATTCCCTCCCCATATACAGCCCTAAGTGTTTAGGACAGAAGTAGGCATGTGACTGAAGATTGGCCATTCAGTTCCTTCTCCAGATATTTGAGCTGAAAGGAAAGGAAGGATGGGGAAGAGCCATCAGTCTTTCTCCGAATGGCTAGACATGCCAAATGAAAATTCTGAGAGTGGTTGACGATCGTATTTCTTTCCCGTGAACTTGAAAGCAGAGAAGGTGGTAAGAGAAAATGGAGCAGATGCACAGGTATGAGAAATAAGGAGAAACATGACAGCTTCCAAAAACCTGAGTCTAGTCCTTTCCTGAGGCCCAGCTAAGTGTGACCCCTTGAATTCCGCGGCATACTATGTATCCTAAGGGGAACAGTCCAAATAGGTGGGGGGTGGGCAGAGCCAAACAGCTGGTATATGTGCCTGGAAGTCCGCTGCCATTCCAAGCATAACCCTGTTGTTATGAAGCACAGAGTTCTCAGAAATCCCTAGGGGATGAGGGGAGCTGGTTAAGGCACTGAGCAGGCCACACAGAGGTCTCAGAGCAATAGGAACAGAAGTACTTCGATGTATAAACAACCAGTGTTACTACATAAGAGCAACTATCATCCCTCTTGGTAGTCTCATAGGAAATGTTGCTTTTTAACTTAAGCTAATTTGAATGGTTTCTGATACAACTTTAAGAGTCTTGAGGAACATAGTTTATGCTCTGTCAAAATCTGCCATCAATATGCTGACTGAATGTGACAGTAACCTTTATTCACGCTTTAGGAGCTGCAACTAACTTCAAAGTAACTTTGCTGGATTTCCCACCCAAATTTACTTTCCATCCTGATAATTTAATAATAAGGTAAAGAAAAACTTTGCCTTTTAACTCAACAAAAACATAAGTTCAACCTACTATTTTTCCATATTGCAATTTGTTCATTATAAAAATAATAAAATATAGATAAAGAAAGAAAAAAACTTAATATAATTATCCTATCAATCATTAATAAAAAAATCACTGTTCGCACCACTGTTTGTGTGTATATGTGTATTTACACGATTCCTAGTTTTTGCAAGCATACTTTCACATGGGAACTATTTCCTACTTAATATGCTATGATCTTTCCACAAAACCCTAGCACTGTATTTCATTTCTTGCATGCTTAGGCATTAGGGGAAGTAGCAAGACAGATCTGCAGAGCTCTTTGAGGTATAAGGTTTATATAGCTCTTTGCTCCTAGCTCACAGTGCAGCTCTCACAAGAACAAGGTTGACCTTATTTCCACGCAGAATTATTCATGTCACCACTTTTACTTTGGAAGCTGCTTAACTAGTCATGTCTGACTATCTGAGAAAGAATGAATTTACACATTCGGCACCAGATATACTGAAGTTAACAAAGTCACTATTTCATCTCCAATATTAGCTCCTGAGTTATGAAAATGGAGGAAGATGAATGAGTTATGGAACTTCTTATAATCACTTAGCTCACTTACTTTCGTCCATGGGAAGTAAAGTCTTTTTAAGTAAGAAAAATCTGTTTGCATTGAATCCCTCAGACTTCCATCCAGAGTACTGTTAAGGTGACACAGGGATCTGCCAGGTCAAGGGAAAAGCTGGCCACCAAATGGGGACAAATCGTCCACAACAAAGAAGACATGGTCCCTCGGACTTCCTGAGAATCCAAACAGAGAGGCCACAAAGATAGCCAAAGACATTTGGAATCAAAAATAAATTAAGCCACTTAAGGCCAGGCAGATTCGTGCTGCCTACAAGCTCCATAAAAGGCCGCAAAGGAAAAAGAGAGAGAGAGAGATAGCTTGCCATTTTGGTCTGCATGGGTAAAAGTGCAACACTGAAAAAAAAAAAAGAGCAATGATCCCCTGAATTTCATATTCCATTCCATCCTCTCTAATCAGATGCTCAGTTTTGGAAACCTCATAAAAGGCTGGCAAATTAGGGTGTATCCAACAGTAAAACAAGTCAGAGGCAGAAGGTCACACAAAGATTTAAGATAACAAGTGTCATTTATTTCAAAAAGGGCAGACTATAAGAGTTACCCTCTTTATAAATTTGAAAGTGCCTAACTGTTTATCAAAAGGGAACTATGTAAGTATATTATGGTGTGACTATAGTATGGAATACTATATAGTCATTAAAAAACCCATGTTCAAAGAATAATAAATGCAACAACAGGTGAGAATATGAAATAAACTTGCTTAAAAATGAATTTTATCCTTTAAATGTTTATAAATGTTCTATAATAAACATATTATTTCTGTAATCATGTAAAAATCAGTCAGCATATAAAAATGAGTGAAAGAGAAAGGGAGAGAAAGCAAAAGTTCAGATTTTGTGGAGGTTGGGGGGAGAACACTCTGTATGTGTGTGTGTGTGTGTGTGTGTGTGTGTGTGTGTGTGTGTGAAAAGAAAGAGAAAGTCAGGCATAGTGGTGCACACCTGCAATCCCAGCACTTGGGAGGCTGAGGCAGAAAGACTGCCCGCAAATTCAAGGCCAGCCTGGACCACACAGTCAGTTCAAGGCCAGTCCGCACTATGAAGTGAGACCTTGTCTCAAGAAAGAAAGAAAAAAAGAAAAATTTGTCTTTCCTTTTTCACTTTAAATTACAAAAGCAACACTTACGTTAAATAAGCCAGCTAATAACTTCAGTCTTTCTGCAAACGCTTACTGAGCACCTGAATGTACTCTACTTTCATTTCTCATGGCTTTAGAGGTGAGAACAACTGGCAGCGGGTGGAAGGGACACAGAGATGGCCGTGGCTCAGTCTGAGAGAGAAATATCCGAACTGTCAGCCACGGATTGTGCTGCTTTATCCAGTGGAGAACTTCTGTGGCAGTGGAAGTATTCGATCAGCTGGGGACTTCTTTTTTTAAGTTAATACAAACTCTTCACAATGTATTCATTATATATTGCAAACATGCCCTAATAAAAATTTTTTTGAAAGGTACAAAATTATTGTACTGAATGATAGATGACTTTCAAGATCTCTCCTGATTCTATTACTTCATAAATTAGGAATAAGGATCAGGAGATGAGTCCAATATCATAAGACCATACGTCTGTCTTATGATATTGGACAACTCCATTGAATTCCTCTAGTCCTTTTGAAAACCAGGAGAAATAAGGGCTGGGGATGTAGGTCAGCAGTAGAGCACTCACCTCGCACTACAAGTCTGTGGGTTCCATACTCAGCCCTGCAAAAAGAAAAAGGAAAAATAACATTTATTTTGAACTGTGTAAACTTAACTGATGAGATGTAAAAGATGTTTCTATTAGATCATATAGAATACACAAATGAACAGTCATTTGTTGTGAATTTGTATTTCTATTTAATGGAGTACATGGAGCTACAGCACCATCTGTAACATTAGAATCATTAATGAACATATTAAACTCAGCCAGGATTGCAGATGCACGTTTTTCTTTGCAGTTCTAGGACTCAAACTAGGGCTTCAAACACGCTAGGCAAGTCCCTATTACTGAGCAACTTTCCCAGCCCACAGACACCCATTTTTATAAACTATGGTTTCTGTATGTGGCCCATTGCGCATCTCTTATAACCACACTATCACAATAGATTATGTCACAATATGACTTCCTTCCCACTGGCATTACTCATGCCACAGTGACTCAGCCAACTTTTGTGACTGGGTCTAATGATGTTCTCCAGACTGGCTTCAAACTCCTAGGCTCAAGGGATCCTTCTGCCTCAGCCTCCTGAGTGGCGGGACTAACATTCCGGTGTTCCAGGCTCAGGGAACCACTTTTGAGAATGATTTTTGAGATTCGGATATTTTTTAAAAGAAAATTACAAATGCAAATTAATGCTGCAATGAAATACTACTTAATCTACACTAGGATGACTGCAGTTTGAAAAGACACAGTAACAAATGTTGGTATGGATGTAGTAAAATTGGAACCTTTGCATATTTTCGTTGGAAATGTGAAATGGTATAGGCATTCTAGAAAATAATTTGGCATATCCCCAAAATGTTACAAATGGGGCTATCATTTGACCTGGCAATTCTACTTCTAGTTGTTTACTCCAAAGCAGTGGAAACTTATATCCACACAAAGGCTTATACATACTCAAATGTCCACATAGTCAAGCGATGGAAATAACCCAGATGTCCATTAACTGATACACAGATAAAAGAAAAATGTAGTATTAATACAATGAAATACTATTAAACAACAAAAGGAATGAAGTGTTGACATATGCTGCAACACAGGTGAACATTAACATTGAACTAAGTGAGAAAAGATAGTCACAAAAAGATCACATAGTGTATGATTCCACTTGTAGGATCTGTTTAGGCAAATGTGTAGAACAGTGTAGGTTAATGGTTTCCACAGCTGAGAGGGAAGGGAACATGATTGACCGCTAGTGAGTCCAGGGTTTCTTTTTGGGGTGACGAAAGTTAAAAATTAATTGTGGTGATGATTACACAACTCTGAATATCCATCCTGAGTATCCATTGAATTGTATATTTTAAATCGGTTAATTATATGGCATATAAATTACATTTTAGTAAAGCTGTGTTGTGTTCGGTTTGCTTGTTTATTTTTGCACCACTAGGGATTGAATTCAGGGCCTGCACAATGACCTACATCCCGAGCCCTTTTTATTGTTTATTTTGAGATAAATTTAGGGTCTTGCTAAATTACCTAGGCTGGGCTTGAATGTACAATCCTCCTGTCTCAGCCTCCCGAGTAGCTGGGATTATAGGTGTGCAACACTGCATCTGACAGTAAAGTTATTTTTAAAACAAGAAACTTTCATCTTCACAAGTCTATTTCAGCTTCCTAAATATCTCTGGCTGATATCAAGACCATTGTAATATTTCCTAGATGTAGTTTCACAACCAAGATACCACTACAGACATAGTGTGTAGTCTTCCAGTACATACTCAGCCATGAGCCAGAGATTTAAAACAAAGGCCAGGAGATAAACCAATGTAGCCAACCAAATTTAGACCTTGTAAAAAGCACAACCAAAGTCAAATATTAGGCTCAGGGCCTCCAGGCTTATTGAGATGTAGCTGAAATTACTGCGGAAATCTGTCAAATGGGTCAAAAGCCAGTTTCTGATTTGAGCCAGTCTTCCAAAGATAGTAAGAGGATACTAGAGTAATTTCTAAGTCAGAAAAAAATAGAGGAGAATTGGCCTCCCCTATTTCCTCTAAAGAGAGAAGGCAGAAAGATAAATGAAGACATTCACCAAAGAGCAAGGTGTAGGAGCTCAAATCAGTTTTTCCTACTTGCCTTGTCTTGCTAACAGGATTGAAAGAGGGCCCAGGTGCTCTCCTTCTGAGTCCCTCCATGGCATCTACACAGTCCTGCCAGAAGGAGTAACAGCGACCAGGGCCTGCCCCCCATCCCACCTCCTCTGCTTCCGCAGCCACCTGTACACACCTGCACCCACATGGGCTTCTTGCCTCCCCCAGCAGCCAGCCCTCTCTTACCTCACAGCCTCAGCCATGCAGGCCTCTCTGCCCGCAGGCTTTTCCATGCTGTTTTCATGGCTCCCTTGTTTTCATTCCTTAGGTCTTAGCTTACACACTCTGAGCCAGAAAGGCCCTCTCTCACCATCCCAAACTAACCAGGTAGGTTCTTGTGAGAATCTAGCATCTCATCTAATCAGTTTAATTCAGAGTATTTACCATGAAGTATTTCAACAACATTCCACAAATATTTGTTCAGTCCCTGCTTATGTACCAGATGCTGTTAGGTGCTGGGGAGATAGCAGCACACAAAACAATAGTAATTCAATTTATATCTGTGGTTTCTTGCTTACTCTCATGTCCCACATTAACCTACACATTTGCTGGACTAGCTAAAAGGAGGCAGCACAATGCAGTCAAGAGAAATAACCAGAAGTCAGAGAGCCTAGGAGAGAATCCTGGCTCTGTTGGTTGGTCAAATTACTTAATTCTCCAAACTCAGTTTCCCCATTTGTAAAATAGACATAATAACAGTACCTTCTTGGGGTCATTATGAGAACTAAACAAGTCAGTGTGGTTTAATCACTTAGACTAATACTTGGCACATCATAAGCCCAATATACATGTTTGTTGATACTTTCTAACTCTCAGGCTAACATAGTGCCTAACAAACAGTTAGTTATTAGTTAAATGAATTAATAAGTTCTAGGGCCGATGGTTAGATCTTTGGTTTTAGTTGGGCCAGTACATGAATACAGAGTAGATGAGCAAGTATAAAATGCTCTCCTTCATTGTTGAACTCTTCATTAGAAGAAATTCTTTGGTTTTATAGACAGAACACAACATTCTTGCTTAATTCCAAGCCACTGGCAGATTCTCCAGAACTTGCTAGAAATCTTGTGGTTGTTTTCTACTGCAGGAGGCTCTGGGACTTTCCAGGAAGGAAAGGCCATCAGCATCTGCCTTAGTCTGCAGTCTGGCTTCTATTATCACTTGAAGGGAACCATCTGTCTCTAGGGCCTGGTGGAGGAATCACAAAGATATTTCTATACTGTCCCCGCTCCCTATTTCTCCTGTCCACTTCTCATTAAGTGCTATCACAATTTCTCATTTAATATTTCTATCCACCGTGAAACCAAAAGAGAGTTGTGCAGAGGCTAATTCCTCAGCATTCCCAATGACATTCTGTACCTCCTTCCAGCGAGGGCGGGCCAAGGCACGTGTACAACACATACAATGCAGGACATCAGTGCCTGGGGACTTCCGGAAGAGACATAATAAAATGAAGAAGGATGACTAAAGTACTCAAAGCAATTAGAATGTGTTAGCAGATATTTACCAAAACCTTCCTAAGTCATGGCATTTTTAAAAAGATGACTCGGGGAAGATAAAAAAAGGCAGGAAATAAAACATTTTGTCACAGATTTGCTGTTCAGAAGTCTACAGTTTACTTGAACCAAAATTTCCATACATCAAAATGGGAAAAACTTTATTTTAAAAATGTGCATGTGTGTAGGCAGAATAATGGTCCTCCAAAGATGTTCACATCCTAATTCCAGGACCTGTGAATATGTTAGGTTACGTGGTAAAGAGAAAGTAAAGTTGCAAATGTAATCAAATTCCCCAATTCACTGACTTTACATAGGGAGATCATCCAGGATTTTCCAATGCACCCAATGTAATTACAAGAGCCCTTAAAAGTAGAAGGCAGAGGGAGAAGAGGGGCTCAAGGAAAGACATAGTAATGGAAGCAAGATCACGGAGGAGCTGGATTACTGGCTTTGGCGATGGAGGAAGAGGGACCCGGCCCAGTGAGTGCAGACAGCCTCTGCAAAGTGGGAAAAGCAAGGAAACAGATTCCTAGCGCTTCCAGGAGGAATGACGGCCTGCCAACATCTTGATTTCCACCTGCTGGAGCTGCAACCTACAGAACTGCAAGATAATAAACGTGTGTTATTTCAGGCTACAAAGTTTGTGGTAATTTGTTATAGCAGCAATAGAAAAGTAACATACCATATAATAAAATATTAAATTGAGTATTACCAGAAAATAATAAGTGGAGAGAACAGGGTTGACTACAGTTATTAGGAGAAATGACTTGGAATGCGTAGGATTTGAGATCATTATTTCCACAATTTATAGGACAAATGTAGAAAGACAGAAGCTAAGAAGGGATATGTATCAAATCTACAAAATTATAAGGGGAACGTAGATCTGTTTATTAAATTCTAGTTAAGCAGGCCCAGGAAGCATCTTTCTGAAATTAAAAAGAAACAGCTTTAGGACGAATGGTGGGGCAGGGAGAGAGAGGCAGAAACAGGGAGAGAGAAGAGGGGCAGAAAGAAATAAGGTGAAAATGTGGGGAATAAGAAGAAGAAGAAAAAAGGAAGAGAAACAAGGAGAGAAAGGAATGGAGGGAGAGAGGGAGTGAGGGGGGACAGGAAGGAGGGAAAAGAGAGGAAGGAAGAGAGGGAGGGAGAGAAGGATTATTTTATGCAACATGGATCCTTTTACTCTTAGAAGGCGGAGAGGCTGCAAATATTAAAGGCTTTAAATTTTTCAGCTAAACGCAGGGCTACTAGATCCAGAGTGACATCAGGGAAGCCAAGAAGTTTGGGGTGAAAGTCAAGTCTCTGTTGGGTAACTGGCCCTCCCCTGCACGAATGCTAAACCTCATCGAGGGGCACCTCGCTCTCCCCACTGAGCAGACACCACATAGACACTGCTGCTCTTATCTCCATTTTGGGGACTGCTCAGAAAATAAATTTGGTTTAAGTGTTCTTTTGCCTTTACCCTACAAAATATCTGTTTTTCTGATCTAAATACAGCAAACAAGAAAGGTCTGCCTGTGCTCTCTTAGACAAGAAGCGGAGAGCTGAGGTCTCGCAGCTCGCGGCATCTTTCATAACTGCAGGGCCTTTAGCCACACAGCTGTACTGACAGCGCAGATTCGCTCTCTTGCTACCGATTCCTCCACCCTCATCAGACCTTGCGCTCTGCTTCCCAGAGACGCTTCCTCTTAGCCACTAAACAGCATTCCACTCTTCAGGGCGCGGCAAGATAATGGTAGGTGAAGTGACACGTATACAGTGTGCCAAGCCTGGCTGGTGGTCGCATCCTCCAAGAGCACGGCTCCCATTCGGAACTCGGGCTATCAGTCTGGCCTCACAGAGGAGGAAGCCGACCCTGGCAGCCCACCGAAGGCCGACACCTGGGAGTTGAGGAAGCGCAGACCTGCGGGGGCGGGACCGCAACTGCTTTCAACTGTGGGATGAGCCCAGACCAGATACTGAGTGCTGTATTACTCACCGTCTAGGTCTCCCGGGCTGATACGTGATAATCTGCTGAAAGCCTGTGAGTCTATGCAGCTCTTTAAACCAGTGAGATTTGCATATGGTGGACTCCTGATCTGGAGTTTGACATGACTCAAAGCTCATCCATCAGCTGTCCTGTGTAAACTGGCAGTGACTGCACAATTAGTAGGAACTCATCCCAAACCCAGCTGTGTGTACCTGCCGTGTCTCCTTTTAGAAGATGATAAAGAAAAATTAGACATGTTTTCGGTGCACAGAGGTTATTCAAATGCAGATAAGGAATATAACTAGCACATGTGAGTCTGCCAAATGAAACTACTCTGACCACGCATGACCGTTATAGAAGGCAAGTGTGCCATTTTTCACTTAAAGATGCCACTGGACACTCATAAAATTTGGGGAGTGGAGGGCTTCTCTGACCAACATGATGGGCTGTCATTCTTTCAGGACACCAAAGAAAAACCTTGCAGCTAATTCAGTAGCCATTTTAAGCGGACTACTTAACCTATTGAAAGTCAAAGGGCAATAGGAAACAAATGACCATAAAGTGAATTTTCCTCTGCTAGAATAAAAGGCCTAAACATTGGCATCTCTGCCCTGACACTGTATTGATAGGGACTGCAGATGATATTCAAAGAACTTTGCCCTTTTATCCCTGCCACACCTCTTGTTCTTTCCAATGTTTATTTCTATTATCATCCACAAACACACAAGGCAATTTTGTACATCGGGCCTTTCCTAAAGCTTGGCTCAGTTCTATTAACCTTTATGTGGTAATTTATAGTTAAGGTCTAAATGGCACCAGTGCATGTAAATAGTGTCTGTGGGCTCCGGCAACATGTGGAAAGTGCTGTGCTTAAGTGGCTCCAGCACATTTGCTCAGAACATTATGGAAGGAACTGCTGAGATCTCTGTGGGAAATTATTTAATGAAATTCTACAGAAGATTAACATTGCTTTTTATAACAGACGTTTTCTTGTGTTGCATCTAGAAGTTTCAGGGGAAGGTGTGGAATGCAAGATTCTATCTTTCTTTAACATCGGCTTCTGAGTTGTGGCTAAAAGGAAGACACTTGGAGGGCCGGGGATTTAGCTCGAGCACTTGTCCAGTGAGCACAAAGCCCTGAGTTCAATCCCAGCACCAAAAAAAAAAAAAAAGAAAAAAGACATTTGGGAAACCATAAATCTCAAAGATGTTCATATTTGCTTGTGATTTGTCATCAAGATAAGTAGATAGGAGGTATCTTTCTACATCTCAGGAGTGAATGGAAAGAAAGGAGACACGTTTCCTTGTCCAAGTCGACGTCATACAACAGATTCTTCACCTTTTCTCAGCCAAAAGCAGTTTGTCTCCAGCTTTTCCAAACCCATCCGCCCAGAGTCACAGGAGCTCTCGAATGTCCGGCTGGCCCAGTCAATCCACTGCTCAAAGCTCCCCACAAACCCGAGTGGTTTCATGTCCGCTTCCGCCTGTCTTTCGTCATCCATCCACTCATTACCAGCAGACTGAGCTCCTGGGTTTGCGAGCGGTTTGATGCCGGGCTCCAACTGTGAACAAGGACACAGCTCTTCTCCTCATGCGGCTAAAACAAATAGTTATTTAACTGCAGCTAGATAAGTGCTCTAGAAGAAAAGTATAAGGTTCTTAACACAGGTAGTCTGTGCATGGGGGTGGGAGAGGCCAAGGAAAGCTTCTCTGAGGAAGCAGCACTTGTGCTGATTCCTGAAGGGCGAGAAGGGATTCCCCAGGCAAACGGTGTGTGTCGGCCATGGGGTAGGGGGTGAAAAATCCAGGCAGTCAGATAAGCAAGCAGGAGGGCTCTTATGTGTGAAGGGCCTCAGCACAACTGTTAGGAGCCAGAGACCCACGTGTTTTGCCCACGGCAAATGTGGGGGGAGGGGTGACAGGCCCAACTTCACCCTTGGGAGGGCTTGGGAGGACATAGTTGGCTGGCTCAGCTTATCCCCAGAGTAGTCAAAATTCTGAGCCTGTGGCCCTCTGGGGTTTTGCAACCTGAGTGTTCCCTAAACCCCACCGGACTGCATCCCTACATGCCCTTGGTCCAACACTACAAGTCAAGTACCAGCAATCAAGAGCATATACATTCTGTGTGGGGTCCTGATTTAAATCCTTCTTTGATTAAACCAACTTTGAACAGATATTTTTGGGATACTGAGGAAATATAACTCAAATTAAGTATAGGTAATATAAAGGAATTGTTGTTAATTTGGAGGTTCGAAACAGTGTCATGGTTGAGTAAGACAATGTCCTCATTTTCTCAGAGTATTTAACAGTGAACTATCATGATGTCTATGATTTTAATTAAATTAATTCAGGAAAATGTACAGGAATGCATATGACAAAATGTTAATAATTGTTCTGGTGGTGTGTATGGGAGTTGATTGTACTTTTGTGTTTGAAAATGCTTATAATAAACCATTAAAACCATGAAAAGGAAAAGGAATATCATTAGTCCTCAAGCTGGCTCTGTGGTATTGTCCCAGGAAAAATACGTCCAAAACAAACCATCTCCCCAAAGGCAAGGGACATGAATTAGAAATAGGTGTTTTCCTCTTAAGTTTCTTTGTCATACTTCTTATATTGGCCTGTGAAAATTCTGTTTAAAATAATAAAGTGCTGAAAGTAAATACACTGACTAGGTGCCTGTGATGATTCCCCCGTACATGCATACTGTGCCGGGTTCATTACCTAGAGATTCTCCACTCATTGGGGAGCATTCAAAACACTGATTTTGTTTCAATCCTTGAAACCCAGCATTTGTATCAGTTTCCTGCAATAACAATTCTATCAGCTTTGATCCCACAGTCCCTCAGAGTGTACAGCTTGGAAAAGGGCATTAACTGGTACTCTGAGGAGCCTGAGGCTGCCTAATTCTCCATTCCAAGAATGGTGAGCCATGAGTTCCTCGTGGATGAAGCTTGAAGGAAATGAGGTTCCCGTGTAATGCCAGTGCTGAGGTCAAGGGAGCCAGAGAGTTCCAGACCCAAAGCCACAAGAATGGAGTTGCCAGATAAAACACGGGGTTCCCAGTTAAATTTAATATTCAGACAGTGAATCATTTTTTGGTATAAGTATGTCCAGTGCAACAATAAAGGCACACATATACTAAAAAAGTAGTTTCTTATCTATTCAATTAACCTGGGCATCCTTTATTTTTTCTAACTCCACCAAACCTACAAAGGAATAGAAGAGGTGCAAATGTGTAGATAGGAAAAGAGAAAATGGCAGGAAAGGAAAAAATGGTGGCATTCAAACTACTGATTTCTAGACTGTCTCGGATCCATGCACCTAGGCTAAGAGTCAGACTAGTCCATCACAACAGGCAGGAATGACTGTGGGTTTGTTACCAAAGAAGTAAAATCCTGCAACTGTTATTTAGAGTATAAAGTCTTTAAACGGAGGAATTTTTCCTCTACCATTTTCTGCCAAAGACACTGACTGTTCTTCGTTAATTTATTGTTAGTCAGAATTTGTCTAGTGATTACAAAGAGGAATGATAAGACACCCCCGAAGCCCCCCAAGAGTAAGTCAAGTAGCAGAAGTGCATGTGTGTACAATGCTGGGATTGAGTCAGGGCCTCACCCACGCAAGCGCTCTACCACTGAATTACATCTCTGGTCCCAGTAGCAGAGAAGGTATGCAGATTCCAGAGTCGCACTCTGGAGCCAGACCACTGGAGCTCAGATTCCAGCTCTGCCACTTACTACATATCAATTACTAAAGCTTTCTGTGACTACTGTATCTGGGAATAGTAAGTATATTTATCTTGGACTGCCATAATCTTGCAATGAACTAACAAATGAAAAGCACTCATACCAGTGCCTAAAACATATTAAGCACATTTAAGTATGAGTTTATAAAAATAAACACTACATGAGATACACAGTAGATTTTGATATAATCCCAGTGGGGAGAATCCATTCCAGAGTACAGGAAACAATGTGAACAAAGATACAGAAAGTAGAACATACAGTGTGCTTTGGGAATAAAAGCAAGTAATTTACTGCAGTAAGAACATTTGCATCTACAGAAAAAACCAGAAAGGTGAGGTGGGTCAGATTACAAGGGCCTTGAATGCCAGGCCAAGGAGTCAGGGCTGTGTCTTGCAGGCACTGAGAGTGTGAACACGGAAGTGCTGGAGTACGGGGGAGAGGCTGATTATGCCACCGTGTCTATGACAGTGGAAGTTAGACAACAAATACTCGCTGTATGAGCAAAGCAGCCCCTGTCCTCCTGGAAGCTACAGTCTACAGGAGAAGGAGACATCAAACAGCCACGCAAGTGAGAAGGTGTTCTGAGAGAGCTCATAAGGAATGTGATATAGCCGAGCATGAGGAAGTGGGGCCTGCAGAGGTGACACCTGGCTAAGATGCAGGTAGTCAGGAGGGAGGGAAAGCACCTGGAGAGATGGACTGGCCAAACCAAGGAACCGGGGTGAGCACAGACTCCGTGGTACAAGGAGAAATGGTTCCCTAGACCTCCCCAGCAAGGCCACTGGATGAGCAGTCCGGGAGGTGAGGGTGGTAGCCTGAGATAAGGGGGTGGTAGCCAGGGTCAAGTTACTCACAACCTTGGCCAAGAATCAACACTTACTTGACCAAAAGATGGGCTCACTATGCTCTCCAGCCCGAGGAGGCAACCTGGAGAGACACACTGACTGCCTAAACCAACCAAAGCTGAGGGAGAGAGGGGGAAGGAGAGAGAGAGAATGAACTGACATAATTAGAATACAGTCTAGCAGCAGTGCAGGATCAAACATGGACCACGGAGACCACACTGAGGATCGTGGTATTTATCTTAAAAACAAACACTGGGAGGGAATGGTGGGGCCTGAGAGAGAACCACAGAAGCAGAAGTGAGGGTGGCCAGCGGCCTCTCCCATGTGTCCACAATGACACTCCTTCAGTTCCTTTCTTCTTGAGCGTGAGCTGACTTACTCATTTGCTTCTAACCAACAGAATATAGCAAAAGTGTTGGGGGTGTCCCTTCCATCTTGAGAATGTTCTCCCTCTCTCTCTCTCTCTCTCTCTCTCTCGTACACACACACACATACACACGCAGGCTGTCACGTTGTAAGCAGCCCTCTGGAATGAGCTACAGTGTGAGGAACTGAAGCTTCCATCCAGTAACTGGCAAGAAACCGAGACCTGTAAACATGCACGTGTGTGATTTTAGAAGTGGCAGTAATCTTGGTCCAGCCCTAATCACACTTTGAGATGACGGTAGCCCCAATCATTTGCCTACAACTTTATCAGAGACCAGATAAGCCACTCCCAGATTTAAACCTTCACTAACTGTTTGAAATAATAAATACATTGTTTTGGGCTGCCAAACTTTGACATAATTGGCTATACAGCATTGAACAATGAATACAGTATGGATGAATGAAATCGATATTACAGAGGTAGACTTCCTAGGGCACTGTAATCATAGCTATTTGGGAGAGGGATAGAAGAGGGGCCTAACTCACTGAGGTTCCATTTTCCAGAAAGAGTAGGAACCTAGGAGGGGAAACTTTAGGGAGAAAGAAAATAATTTCCATTTGAAGTCAATGAACTTGAGATGCTAATGAATTTTCAGATGGAAGTGTCCCATAGGATTTAAAAGTATGGAAAAGTGTGGGGGATGAGGGCTATTTTGACAAAGAAGAACCACTGCAATGCAGACTTTCCATAGAGGGCAAAGAGATAAAAAGAGGCTGATGAAAAGCAAACAATTAGTATTGTATACTTTTATAATTCCAAAAGAGGAAAAGGAGATGTAGTGCTCTGAGAAAAGTTAAGACCCTAAAGAGAGTTTTGTATTATTCCATTTTTGTTGCTATAATGAAATACTTAAGGCAGGATCATTTCATAAAGAAAAGAGGCTTATTTGGCTCACAGCTTTAGAGGCTGGAAGTCCAAACCACATGGCCAAAGCTCTTGCATGCTTCCTTCCCTCCCCCATTGCTTTATCACCACATGACAGATGGTGATGATGAGAGTATGTGTGGGAGGAAGAAATCACGTCACCAAACAGGGGGCCAGCAAGGTTGGAGTTCCATGGTCTTTTTTGAGAATATGACCTCAGGCAGCCTACGGACCCCCCTCTTAGCCCCACCACTTAAAGGACCCACCATCTCCCTATACCACCTGTCTAGGGACGAGGCTCCCAGCACATGAACCTTTGGGAGACATTCAAGCCACACCCAAACCATGACAAACTTTGGTAAGGAGAAGGTGTTTGACAGTGTCAGTAACTATGGAACGATCTCTATCTCCGATGAGCTCTTCCTCACAGTGGAAATCTGCACATTGGATTATCTATAAATGTCCTAGTTGGCATCCATCAACACTGGCTGTGCAGATGACATCAAATGTTGAGAATGACAGCACAGAAAACAAGACCTTGAACTGCAGTGACCCCAGCAAAGCATTTGTCACCATGTAAAACTGACCCCAGGCCATCTCTACAATGTCTCTGTCAAACTGCAACAGAGGGTATGTTCACGATTATCTCCAGATAACCTGCTCTTTTCACAAATGGGGATTTTCCAAAACACAGAGGACTGTAGGGAAACCTCCTCATTTACCTTGGGGCCAGAACACTTGGGAGTGTGAAAGAAGAAGAGCAAACATTTTGCAGAGCTACAAGCCAGGCCTCATGGGGAACCAGAGTATCTTCAGAACGAAACAGCAGTTTCCCCAGCAGCCTGCCATTCCTGAAGCTTCGCCTGCACCGTGTTCCTTTCTCTGCTTCTTGTTAATCTCCTACTAACCACTGCCTTCTTTTACAGCCCCCATTTACTGAAGTTATCTGTTGCCTCATAGTTTCTGCTCTCACGTCTCAGTTTCTGTAACACTGGATTATCTTCTGTTTGTTTATCAGTCCATCTGCTTTGCTTTACTTCTGAGTCTTCTACTCACTCCTGTCTCGAGTTCAAACTCCCCACGAAGGAGGCTTTGACTGGTACACGCAGTCACTTGCCAGTGCCAACCCACAGCCTACCCTTCAGGGGACTAGAGAACCTGAGGCAGTTTGCTTCTACTCAGGTAATTTGTGGGTCAACCAGTTGTAGCCACAGTGCGGGAGAGGTGGTTGTCCAAGCCTAGAAAATTCCCTGTGATCTTTTTTCCCCTAGAAGGAGGCAGTGGACCTAGAAGCTACTTTGAGTCTTACCTTTCTAGCACAATCCCCCTGTGATATGGTACATAAAGGCCTTTAATTGGGGATGGGGGGCAGTGGTGGGGATCAAACTAGGCAAGTGCTGTAATACTGAGCTAAAATCCCCAACCCTGAAGGCCTTTAATTTTTAGTTCGATTTAGCAGCAACTACCTGTGGTACCAAGTCTCAAAATGACACATGTCGGCTGCTTAAAAATCAGAGATAGAGATAGAAAATACAGGGATGGGAAGCCTTTGGTAAACTGACAACACTGGAAATTATTTCGGTGAACTCTGTCTAACCCTACCCATTTCATTCTTGTTCTTTCTTTATTCTTCAGCACCACCTATTTAGTAAGCGTTTCTCTAATCTGATAAATTTATAAAGATGGTTAGGACAGAAACTCTACCTTCAAGGAGCCAACTCCCAAGAGAGGGGAAAAGATGGTCTGTTCTTCTCTCTCTGGCCTAATCTGACCTTTTCTCTCCTCCTTTCCCCTTTACCTTGCACACCGTTTGGACACATACCCGCTGATAGTTTCTTCCTTGCCTGGATTTCTTTATTACACCTGCCGAGGACTCGCAGAAGCCCCAGTAGACTCGGGCTGTACAAACATATACGAAGTTAATGTGACTGGAAGAACAGACACCAAAAGGTTAGCAGAGATTACTGTGAGGAGGGAAGCAGGACCGGGAGGAACTAGTGAATGGTCGTTAATTCGGATGCCTTTTTATTGTTTGATTCTTACAAGCTTTTATTCAGAGACTACTTTTTATAATAGAAAAATACATTTTTATACATAAAGAAGGACAAAATGAGAAGAAATGGGCAACTATGAAAAAAAAAAAATAGAGTCGGTAAAATTTTCCATGACCCTACTGGTAAGATTGTTTTTGTTTCATTTAAGGAAAAAAAAAAAATCTCAAAGGAAGCATTATGGAGTGAAGGAGGAACATACTATAGTCTGCAAGTGCTTTTTAAAAATTATCTTTTGTTCTTTAGATTCCTTTGATTCATGCAGATTACTTTGTTATTTTTGAAATTCAAGCAACCTATAGTCCTACTTTGCTCTGAGAAGAGCGACTGACTTGACAGAATAAGCCAGCACTTTGGAAGCTGGGATGTTAGAGGCAAGCAATGGAAAATTGGGTGGTGAGGGGCCGGTAAAGCATGGTTTGCTTAGACATGAGAGCTTCCTGTAATGTGGAATGCCTACGTGTGAAATCACCAGTCAGTATATTTGCAATAACTCAATAACATGACTGTTCCTCCGCCCATCCTCTTTCCCCACACTGAGTTCCAGTTTCACACCGCGCTCAGTGCTTGCTGTGAGGCTTTACAAAGAAAAGAGGAAGTAAACCTACAACTGAGGCAGCAACCTGTTTCAAATACCACATTCTTAACCAGATAAAAGTTCTCTTAATCACATTTGTTAGTAATGCTACTTGATTCAGAGTGGACAATCTAAATCTAGTACTAAATTGTTTCCCTGTGCCCTGGACCTTTTGAATTTCCTAATTATTATTTAAAAGACCTAATCCTGCTGGGGCAGAGTTAGCAGCCAGCACTATCCTGGCAAGGGTAAGCTTCATTCAGCAGCAAGATCACACCTGCTGCCTCATCTCAACTAAAAAGGAAGCAAAAAATAGGATATTTAGGTGGCCAGGTCCTTTTGTCTGATGCCAGGAAAGCAATGACAGCTCCTGTTTCCACACTGCTTTTGCTCACGCTAAAGGGTCTCTGAGTGAGCGGCACTTAGAGGAACTAGCTCCCTGCTTACTAAAAGCAAACAGCTGTGCAGGGCAGAGGCGGCAGCTGGCCAGTGGGGCCCAGTAATCCCCAGCAGCACACCAGAGGCTGACAGAGGAGATTACTGTGTTTGAGGAAACTGATAGGGTCTAGAAAGAAACCAAAGCTTAATACTTTGTCATCCCTCTTTAAAATTAGATAAGAGCAAAAGTAGGCAAACTGCTGCTTGAGCAGTGACTGAAGAGGAAAGGAAATTTGGGGCCTACCACACTGAAGACAGACAGATCTGTGAAATGGCCAGATTAGTAATAATTCAGAATAACGCATGACCCCTAGACAGATTCTAAATGGTGTGTGAAACGGCTGTCAATTAGCAGAGCTGGCAAGCTGACAAAAGCTCGGTGACATTTGGCTTCCCAAGAGAAGGCAAACCACGAGCAGGTAAATATTTTAATTAATTGAATATAGAATGCATTGTGTTCGGTATTGTCTTGTTAATATTCTCAACCAACGCCTCGTCTTAGCTCTGACATTGTTAAATGTAAGCAGCCAGAGAGAATATGGTGGTTTGCTTCAAAGAATTTTTTTAAAAAACACTTTAGACAAAACCCCAGAGGCTAAAATTACTAACAATTCTAAAAGCAATAACAAGTTATGAATGTTGGTTCTACCGTTTACAATCTTAGAAAAATACTGTTCACCTGTCCTTTGATTTTATGTGGCAATTTTAAAAAACATCAATCAAAGACCCGCTCTGACTCTCCAGGTGTGAAAACAGGATATGTTGGGAAATCCAGATGGTCAAACTATTGCCAGAAATTTTATATTTGTGATTGGTAGAGAGAAGGAAGCCTGCATTTGAGATACAACAGATGGGAAATGCCAACTTCATCACTCAAAGTATTATCCTCACTCCACCCTACAATCTGGAAACAAGCATGATGTTGCTCAGCTTAAAACTAACAGCCCCTTCCTAGATGAGAGGGACCAACCGCCTCCATTTAATTACCCTTTGGGTTAAGATGTAGCCATTATTATCTCTATTAGTTAATGAAAAGAGCTGGTGCCAGTCACTTAAAAACAGCAAGCTTATTAGAACTTTTAAAGTAATACATGTTTTCTAATTCTAAAAGGCAAACTGAAAAACATGGTTTTAATAATGAGTGATTCAAAATAGGCAACAAAATATGTGTGCACACTTATACATGCTTGCACACCTAACTACAATTAGGTTTATAAGTAGCAGAAAAAATGTATACTCTGAATGGTTAACATCTATCTTTGGAAAATAGCACATGCTTAGGGACCAAACATCTCCCCCCACTCTTTGGCCCCAGGCAGCTGGAAGTAGTGTTACTCCTTCCTGGGAGGAGAAAAGGGGAGTCTCATTTAAGACCATGCAGCCGGTTTTGAGAATGAAACACAGAGACAAAGAGAACGGAATATGGTATTATCAAGTGTTAAATTCTATTGGATTATCCAGTCTGGCACATCATCCAACTTTTAGAGTTCCTTGTCTTTCTTGGAGTTCAAAATTCTGATCTATATTTGTCCTAATTTAGATCACTGCTAAAATAAAGCAGGGTGGGAACAGAAACAAATGAGAAAAAAAAAAAAAAACCTATCCCACCCATGAAGCAGTTGAACTAAAGAAAACACAAACTGAGAAGAAAACATAAATTGACCTTTAAAATATTTTGAATTGAAGTTCTTTGGAAATGGAGACTATAAGATTGGCTAATGTTCAAAAACTGTAATTTTCCTTTAACTTAAAATAATAACTTATTTCAAAATGAAACCACAATTATTTTGCAAAGATGATGTTATCTGGCTTTTGATTTGGAAGTATTTACCAGAAGACAACTGAGCGTATGTACTTAGATAATAAACCCAGAGAGACACCAGATGTGTATACATAGCAACAAGCTTCACTCTGTAGCTCACTGTCCCCGACCTGCTCTGCTTTCTTAGGAAACTCTGATCTCTTTCATTTCGGTAGAGTGTTTTTAATCAAATAAAAAGATGACAAATAATTCATGACCTTATTAGATTAAAAAACTACAAACTAACAAAAAGGTAAACCACCCATAAGAAAAACTGTCAAAGGAAAAAGATCATTTTAAAATAGCCAACAGTTACACACAATGGAGTAATACTTTGTCTTAAAGAAAAACTTGAGGCATTTGTAGGTAAACAGATACAACTTGAGAACATAATATTAAGTGAAATAAGTCAGACACACAAGTTTAAATGTCGCATGATTTCTCTTATATGAGAAACCTATTTACAAATCAAGAGCAAAAAAAAAAAGATAGGGCTGGGGATTTAGCTCAGTGATTAGAGTGCTTGCCTTGCAAGCACAAGGGCCTGAGTTCGATCCCCGGCACCACAAAAAAAAAAAAATAAATAAAAAAAAAAAGATAGATTAACAGAAAATAGGGAGTTCAAATAATTCCCCAAATTACCTATTCCATTGTTTCAAAAATATTTTAATATATATCGTACTTTGTTTCATTTATATGTACTGCTAGTTTCTCTTCATTGAAAAGAGAGTTTTGTGCTATTACAATAAATATGTGCTATTATAATAAAATAGCCTATAATCATTTGAGAGAATGCCTAACTTCATTAACATTCACTAAGAATCTAAAGTGTGCAAATTATAATAAGTATAAGATATCTTTTTCACTTGTTAAATTGGAAAAATAAGATCGTAATACCTAATATTGGGTAATTATATAAAAGTAAGTGCAATGGTACACGTTGCTAGTATAAATTGATTCAAGTTGATCCATATGTATATAGAATTCCCAGCATAACTCAGACTGAATAGCCTGTGAGTATGTTTCAAACCCTTAAAAGAGCACATATTTTTTTATTTAGCAATTATATATCTAGAAATTTATCTAGAGAACGCTATACATTATCAAAAACTTAGGGACAGCCTCGATGTCCAACATTAGAGGATTGTTTAAATACTTTATGAAACATTCATACAATACTATACAGAGGCAGAATACTTAATGCTTGTGGTGGTTACGGTGGAACATCAATTTGACTGGTTTGGGGATGTGCCCAGGGGATCGGTGGGACACGCAGCTGAGTGTGTCTGGGTAGGCAATCGAGGCATGGCCGTGGCATCTATATCTTGTCCCTGCCCCCTTCCTCTGTAGTGCTACTTCCCTTGCTTTGAACTCTGCAGCTTTGCTCCTCCACACCCTTCCATGATGATGCTCCCACTTTAGAGCCAGCTAAACGGGACTGAATCCCCTGAAACTGTGAGCCAAATGAAACCTGTCCTCTGTTAAACAGTGGATATCAGGT
Source organism: Hystrix cristata (assembly GCA_004026905.1). Classification (NCBI taxonomy): domain Eukaryota; kingdom Metazoa; phylum Chordata; class Mammalia; order Rodentia; family Hystricidae; genus Hystrix; species Hystrix cristata. The sequence goes on along the minus strand of PVJO010003553.1, from coordinate 70,706 downwards.
ATTGTGTCCCAGCAATTGGAAATACAATGACTAGTATGATATTTTAAATACATTGAATGAAAAGGAAGATTTGAACATTATTTATTTCATTGTTTTGGTTTTGTATTCACATACCAAAAATGATTTTAAAAATATTTTTTAAATCAGTGGGTATCTCTAGGAATTGGGGCTATTGGTGATTTCTACTTTATTTTCATTGTTTCTCTTATGATGACATTTGTATTATCACTTAAAAATAAATTTGTTTTTATACAATTATGTATGAATTATGTGTGTCATTACTTTTATAATTAAGAAAAAAACAATAAACTTATTCTTGTTGATTGGGGTAAACGTCTCTTGAGCAAACAATATTTTATCTCAGTTACCTCAGCATCGGGTTCATATCTAGCTCTTGCATAGCACTTTGCATTTGGCACTGCAACTTGACTTTTATACAAGGTTCTTCTGACCAAGTGCACCTCATCGCAGATGAACAACTAATGATGTATAACTTTAATCACAGAGCTAGTAATTAAATCTTGTTGAATTTTGCTCCCTCTTAATGGAAATTACACCGTGAATAAGACTGGAGAAAGGGCCTTTTGCTATAATCTTACATATAAATCATGTCCCTTTTTCTGACACACTGTGGTCTTCATAGAAGTCCTGGCATGACTTACACCAAAGAGAGAGACTATAACATCCTTTGTTCTCCATTGCTATTCTCACTACATTAGAAATGAACAACCACAAAAAGAGAGCAAAACTCTGGCAGCCAGGACACATCTGAACACATGATTTCTAAAACTCCATTTCCATTGACACACAAAACTACCTTATTAAACATGAATATAGTCTCTATTTGGAGACACTGAAAATGTTGGCCAATTCCTCACTGGCAGGACCCTGGAGATGCTGGAAAAATCAAAGAGGGTACCCAGCAGTTGTCAGGCTGCAAGTGGGCTAAAAATACTTACTGTCTCCAGGGAGAACACACTTCAAGCTCTCTGATGGCAAAAGAGTCAAAGTGCTGGGAAACAGGAGTCAATACAAGGGTTAAATGAAAGTGAAATCACGCTGACCCGGAAATGCAAATCAGTGCACCTCAGTTCTCAGTAGGACCAGTGGGGCCTGCGGGTTCTGTTCTTTCTTCACATTACCTGGTGTCCCGAGAGAGGCTTCAGTGGTTTCAAGAAAAGAGAAATGTAGAGAGAAGCAGCAGGCAGCAACAGAATCTGATTTTATTTGAGAAGCATCTCCACAATTTATAGTGGCCTTCTCACATTAAAAAGGGCAGTTTTGAAGTTTATTTCCCTTCTTTATATTGCTTTTACTACCTTTCCTGGGCCAAATTCAAAGATCAAAATCTGAGGTGATTTTAAAAGTGTATCTTAACCAATCATAAAAGTAAGAGCATGCAAGCTTAGAGATTTATACTTCTCATCTGCATTTTGTCTTACAAAATCACAAAGTATGCCGGTAGCTCCTGGTTGCTGACAGAAAACTTCCTGAAAATGTAAATTTCGGATAAAGAATGTCATGGCTCTCACCACCAATGGAGTTAGTAGGCAGAAAGGAAGATAGGATAGAAGGGGAGAAAAGGTGATACATTAAAGAAGAGAGAAGTGCAGATTTAAAAGAAAAGGAACAGAAGCTAAGATTGGAGGGGGACTCATTTAAGGAAAAGTTGAACAAGGTAAGCCAAGTGTAGATGGCGGAGGGATTGAAAGTGTAGTTCCAGAGCCAAATTTCTTGGTCTTGAATGTGGGCTCCATCGCTTAATTTCTGGGTGACTTTAGGTGAGATATTTAATCTATCTATTTGCACTACACTTTGCTCATCTGTTTAAAGGAAAAAAAAAAAAAGAAGCTTCTCCTTAAGGCTGATTGAGAGAGAATAATTGTGAGCATCTCCATACAGCCAGGGCTGGTGGCTGGGCAGAGTGAGTGTTCCATGACCCTGTGGTCCATCAACAGCCCTTCCTGCACACCCTGGGCTGGCCACACATGGAAGACAGCGAGAACTATGGCAGAAAGAAGGACATGGATTTGGAAAACATTTGAAGTTAGACTCTGATTTGCTACTTACCAGCTGTTAGTGAATTCATTTATACAGCAAAAACTTATTGTGTGTTCACTACTTGTCACATTCTGGGCAAGGGCTTGGTGAATGAAAATAGACATGGTGCAGCTTAGGCTAATGGGAGAACCAAATATACTAAGCATGTAAATATAACATTAAAACAGTAAAGCAGAGGCACAGGATGTCATAAAAGTACATAAAAGTCTCTGGAGGCATCAACCTCGACCAGTGATGGCAAACCTTTCAGAGATTTCAATGACAACAAGCAGCTGAATACAGCATGTGTGCCGCATGCTCGCCACCACAGACCTAGACTACGAGAGGGAAAAAAGAACATGTGAGGTGAAGCAAATAGCTGGAACAGCTGAAACCCAGAAAATGAGAAGAGACTGGAGCAGCCAGTGGAGGGCCAGACCTGGTGGGGAGTATGGTCTTTATTCTAAGAGTGAATAGAAAACTCACTGGAGGATTTTTAAGCAGCAAAACCATACGGATCAGACGTGACTTTTGAGAAGACCTCTCAGACTTCAGCATGGGGCAATGATTGAGGAGAGGAAGATGGACTACTGAGGAGACTGCTGAGTCATCCCAGGAGACCAGACAGTGGCAGAGAGCAGAGTAGATGCCACAGAGGCGGCCTAGAGACTTGTGGTCATTGCATCAAAGGATCAGGAGAGAAACTGGACATAATGTGAAGGTTTCTGGATTGAGGAACCCAGTGCTAAAATTTTCATTCACTAAGATGGAAAGCTCAGGGAGATACCAAGGTTTGGGGAGCTTGCTTCAGGTATGTTTATTTATGTGACCTTGGGGAAGCCATGTCACCCATCTAAGTCAAAAGATCATTGTGAGAATTAAATGAGATCATACACGTTAATACTTGGAATTCTAGATGCTCAATAAAAGGTAATTGTGTGTTATTTGGATTTTAGATTAGAAATACTGAAGCAACTCTGCCTTCTAGATGGTTAAGGATCTCTTTAAAGTTCAGATTCCATCTGTATTGGTCAGCTTTCCCATTGCTGGAACAAACTACCTGACACCTGTAACTTAAGAAATAGAAGTTTATTTGGCTCACAGTTTCAAAGGTTTGGTCCATGGTCAGCAGGCTGTAAGGCAGAAACATGGTGGTAGAGGAAGGATGTAGCAGAATACTGCTCACCTTGTGGCAGCTGGAAACAGGGGAACAGTGCCAGGGAGGAAGGGGTCAGGAACCAGATATAGACCCCAAACTCTGTATCCCCTATGACCCCATGACCCACACTGAAATACCTCAAAATGTGCTTTACTAATCCCCTAGGTGGCTCTCAAATTCACAATCCAGCTTAATTGTTACACTGTTTCTTGAGATAGTATATGATTAGAAATACAAGATCCTAAAGTAGAATGCCAAATTTGAACACAAAGTAAATCAGAATCCTTGGATCACACGGGTGAATCACATTTATTTATGAGACAATTGCCTTGGACTGCCATTTTTTTAAAAAGATGTGGGGAGAAGTCAAATTCTGCAAGTTGTATTCATGATACTTACAACTTTTTCACTTATTGCACAAGGATACCTGCATTTGATGGTCCAACTTTGGAACTTTTAGAAAAATGTATGATATACATTAAACAAATATTTCTTAAGAACCTGCTTTATGTAATAAACTATAGGATACAAAGAGACACATTCCTTGTTCTAAAGGACCTTGAGTTCTAATAATAGTGACCAATATATATTAAAATACAATGAGGGAATATACAATAGACTATGGGGGAAAAAACATTCAAGTTCAGTACAAACTTAAAATAGTTGTTAAGTTCCATGTTGGAAACTGAAACATAGGTACTACTTTCAAATGCTATGCCAGCATCACGAGGTTTTGTTTTGATGTTTTGTTTTGTTTTGTTTTTGAAGACATGGTCTGTGCTGAGTTGCCTATGCTAGCCTCAAAGTCACAAAATTCTCCTGCCTCAGCCTCCGGAGTAGCTGAGATTACAGGCATGTACCACCCAGTCCATTCAATCTCATGTTTTAGTGACAAAGGGTCCTATTTAAATTTGGAGGCTGGAAAATCACCTGGATGGGAACTATCTCACCCTATGATAGAAAATAAAGAAAGGTACTATCAAGGTCTAGATGTAAAATAAATAGAGGCAGCCAAAATACATTATTAAATTTAACTGGGGGGTGGTTGTTGTTGTTGTTGTTGTTGTTGTTGTTGTTGTTGGAAGTATTTGAAGTGCTATGTCTAAAGTAAAGAGTATTTGATACAGAGAAATATTTTCTACAAAAATTTTCAACATCAAATAAGAGAACTATTTGTGCAGCCAAAGAATTAATGGATATTATGTCACATGGTTGACATAAACGTAATTTGAAAAATACCCACACAATCCTGCACTAGGGCTGCTCAGAGCTTCTGGGGTCAGCTCTCTAAGAAAGAGGAGCTTACCCCACTTATACTTTGTAAAATTCTGAATTTAAATTAAAACCAGTTCTTCAATAATGATCTTATTTTCATTTTTATAGCAATTTCAATACGCTATTTATTTTCTGGGCATCCACCATAAGATTGAAAAGCTGGGCATACTAAACATAAGGCAAAGTTAATTCTAGGAATTTCCGAAGTCAAAGACTGTCCCTAGAACATTTTTACATCAGGGAAACTGCAGGGCAAGTTCCAGAGAGTCCACTTTCCAGACAGAATTGTGCTCCAGTAACTGCAGTGATTAGTCCCTGAATATTCACCGTACTGCTTGAGGTAAGAGTCTCGCCTATAGCTAGTAGATCCTGTCAGTCTCCTGAATTAATCCAAAATGAGTTTTTGGCTTATACTTTCCCTTCAAGGAGGTTGGTTGCTATTAAACAGAAAAAGTAGTTCTATTAATGGAAAAATCAGAGTGGAACACATTCTCTAAGGCCTACTCAAATGTCACCTCCATTGCTGCCTCCCTAGTCTTTACACACGGTTCTTCGGAGTCTGTGTTACATTGAACAGAAATTGTTTTCAGTGCCCACGCACTCCTTAAGGGCAGGTAAGGGGGTATATGCATCTTTCTGACCTAATGCCTGACACATGGTACTTATCCAGTCTGAATTAAATGAATAAAGCCAAACAAGGAGGAAAAGAACCCAGAAATATCAGAAAGGCCGTTGGCCGGAGAAATGACCAAATCCCACATTTCACAAAGGTGCACACTGAAGAAAAGGTAACAAAGGTCACTGGGGGTTATGGTGACATATCCACCAGCTGCTGGATAAGCTGGATCCCAGTCCAGGATCTGAGCATGCAAACCAGTACTTTCTCCCCGCAACCTGTCACTTCTCCTGGAAGATGACATGGCTTCCCTGTTTCCCCCCGAGTCAGGCTCACTGGTCAAAGAGATGAAGAGTTTCAGAGGCCACGTGAGTGCTGGGACAAGTCCCAGGCTCGTACCCAGGTAACACACACACAGCTGGGACACAGACCTCCTACTGTCCCATGTACCAGAGTCACGTAGTAAGAGCCTTGCTGCTGTTTTTTGCTTGTTTGGTTTTAATGTTTAGTCCTAAGGGAGAGTGAGGGGAACAGGTCAGAGAGGCAAAGGTGCTATAAATGAACTCTGTACAGAGTGGGCCACATGCTCGCAGAAGTAGACCTAGTTGTGCAGCCCCCTGAAGGCACACCGGGAAGTGGCATCAACTTCACCATCTACGCCTTCATCGAAGCAAGAAGAGGGATGGTAACTTCTACACCTCACAAGAGTTTCGAGAAAACTTTGTCTTTTGACTGGTGCATCTCAAAGGAAATATGTGTCTCTGTGACTACTCCTGGGGATCATCTCTGTAAACCCTCATTTCTTTTGTATAAAAATTATTTTTAGAGCAATCTTTTAGATTGCATGTGGGTAAATAGCACCAGAAGTAGAGTGGAATGTCTTAATTTCTACCTCTAGTATTCATTTTAGCAAATTTAAATTCCTAATTCTATGAACTGACATTCTCAAAAACTTTTTTCTTTTCTTTCTTCCCCCCGCTCTGGTGCTAGGACTGAACCCAAGGCCTCACACAGGCTAAACAGGAACTCACCCCTCAGCTACACCCCCAGTCTCTTTCTTCATTTTTGAAACTTGAGAATCTCCGAATTTTAGAGCCAGGAGGGGCTTCATTAGGCAGCTGCCCCAATGTGCACGGTGGGAACTTCCTCCTTACTGCCAAAGCGAGTTTGCTGACTTTCGCAGGGTCATGAATGCAATAAGCAGGATTCGATTATAAATTACTAGGAGACAGTATTTCTCCAAATACATTTTATAAAATGGTAGAGATTTATGAGATAATTTTTTAAAAGATTCTGTAATCAAGTAACTTTTACCAAAGGAAGGAAACAAAGTTTAAAAAGATCTTGTTTTTTTGAAGAAAGGTTTAAGCCATCAGTCTTCTCAGAATCTTTAAGATAATGTGCACCTTATGAATCTTCAAGAAGGAATGTCAAATATGGAATATAAAGGATGCCCAGATTCATTTTAACAAAGTTTAGGAAAACTAGCTATGAAGTTTTTTAGGTCTACTGTCCATTTGGAATTCGTGGTAGCTGTTGGCTTCTAATCGCAGAGATAAAATGTAAAATTTGTCCTTGAGCTTCCAGGTAGGCAATGCAAAAAAGGCTACGTAATTAGATAAAAGGTTCACAATGTTTATCCAATAAAAATAAACCAAATTATGTATACAATCATGACTTATTAACCCAAAAGAATATTAATAATAAATTTTTAAAATAAAATTTTAAAAAACCATTTATTTCAGAAGTAACAACTATTTCCAGTACTTAGCACTGAAAAATATTGGCCCCTCAAGCAGATAGAGAGGTGAGGATGGAAACTTCAGCAACATCCCTTTCAGTAACTTTGGTAGGCAATCTTATCCCTTTCTGGAGACTGATACATAGCGTCACAGAACAGTTCAATAGAAGCAGTTTTTCCAGAAGTCAAATCGTTTGATTACAGCTCTTAATTGTCTGACTTAGCCCACAGTTTAGTCCTCTGCCACAAACCAGAGACACTTGCCTCCAAGGATGAGTCATTTGCCTCTTCTGGAACTGAAGTATATATTCTCTGAAGCCCAGTTTCAAAAGTCTAGAAGTCTACAGAATGGAGTCCTTTGTTTTCCAGCCTCCTTCAGAAGTAGGGCCTGAGGAATCTGTGCCCTACTGAGCTCACATTCAGAGGGGACATGTTCAGCATATTACTGACACCATGAGCCATGGGAGTGTCAGGAAGCCAGAAGAGCCAAAGCGAAGGAGAAAAAATAAACACAAGTAGGACAGCACCAAAAATAATTTTATCCACTTGAGCATTGTTGCTTTAAATCTTTCTCTGGGCAACTGTATTAATACTAGTGGAAATAACGATCATACTAGCTTGTTTTAAATCGGCCTATGGTTTCCTAGGAGATAATGGTGACAGAAGCAGAAGAGCTCTTGATGCTTCCTCCTCACTGCATCCTCTATGACTGTTATAGGTGATTACTCTTCTAATGTTCCAAATCACGCAAAAGCACTATCCTGTGGCAGACAGAAGGAAGCTGTAACTCTGAATAACTGTTATAACTTACCCAAAGCTGTGTGAATGCGAGTAGCATGTTCAGAACTCAAACTGGATGCGGAATCTGAGTTTCAACAGGTGCACACTGCTGCCTGCCGGTACTGAGGTGGCTGCTAGGTGTCAGACACGAGACAGAGCGCCTCCTTTCAAAAGACTTTGTTAAAAAAGAGATGTTGGACTTTTTAAGGCTGCACCACAAATGCAGAGAATAATAAAGAGTTTAGTGATCAATGATTATTATCCCAATAATATTAATAACACAACAATAAATAATTCTGCAATTCCCTTGAAAGATGGAAGGATACAGTAGTCATGAACGCCTAAGTCGACAGAGCGCAGACCACAGAGGGGTCGGACAGAAAACGCCTCAGGGGAACAAGGCTGATCTTGGCTCCACCCACAGCCTGTGCAGACTAAGCTCTCTGAGCTGTCTCTCCTGAGGGTTAATATGCTCAGCCAACCCACAGACTCTGGGGGAGATTTGGTTCCGTGGCCCCAAGGATTCCAGTATCTGTTGTGCTCAACCCTGTATGTAAATGGGTATAATATTTGCAACTAACCTATGTGATCTTCCCAGATACAATGGAATACGACTCTGCTATAAAGAAGGATACACTTACATCATTTGTAGGAAAATGGATGCACCTTCAGACCATAATACTAAGTGAAGTAAATCAGACACACAGGCTTAAATTATCACATGGTTTCTCTTATGTGAGAAACCCACAATATAAATAAAGAGAAAAATAAAAGGTAGATAACAAGAAGTAGGGAGAGAGATCTTTTTCAAATGGGAAGGAGCTCAAGAGATGGGAGGAAGGAGGGAAGGGAAAGGAGATTAAAAAAAGAATTGAGATGTGTTACATATATATATCAATTCCCCATAAGGAATGTAATCATTATGTAATGGGAACATGTACTAATAAAAACAAAAACTATTAAAAAAATTAAAATGTTCCTCAAAAAATCATATTTAGCTTAACTATGGTACCTAATACACTGTAAATGCTACATAAATAGCTGTTATACTGTATTGTTTAGGGAATCATGACAAGTTTATATTCCTCAATTGTTCAATCTGTGGATGTGGATACAGAAGGCCCCTGTACTACAGTCTTTCCTCCAGCATCTTCTCTTTGCCCCCATCCTTTCTCCCCATCCTTTTGTGGCCCAGCACATTCCTTTCTATTTGGGATGTGAGAGAAGGGCGTATTTGAACAGTCTAGCACCAGCCTAACATATAATCATACACTGTAATCACACATCCAGGAATCATGTCTAATACTTGTAATTAACCTTCACCAGGGGATCTTAAAACACTTTTCAAGCAGTATTCAATCATCTCTTTCTATGAATTTTCCTCCCAAAAGCCAAAAGTAAATCAAAACATACACTGAAAGTTAAAGTTTCAAAAATTTCATTACAGTAAAAGACACACTGCCATACCTCACCCACTTTGAATACACTTGTCCCATCCTTCTTGCCACTTTCTGAAGCAGTTCTGGATATCTTCTCTCAAGAGTACTTTTACAAGGTGCAATCAGAAAATGGTGAGTGCTGCTGCTGAGTGCCATCCAGTGGAAAGACAGGCTCGTAAAGACATTATGGTGTGCCTTCATCCATCTGCTCACCAGATCTCACACTATGCAACGTCTGCCTCTTCTCCAAAGTCAAAACGACCGTGAAAGGTAAACATTTTGAATCGATCCAAGACATCAAGGCAGCCACAACAGTGCAACTAAAGACACTCACAAAGAAGACTTCCAGAACTGCTTCAGAAAGCGGCAAGAGTGATGGGATACGTGCATTCCAAGCAAGGGGATGCGGATTGAGGGGGAGGAGTCGTGAAAAGCATCTTTTACTGTGCCGAATCTTTTTAAATTTGCTTTAACATTTACCATATTTTTCAGTCATATCTCATATATACCTTACTCCCCAAACTAGTGCTGACATTTCAATTCTTCCAAAACACACACACACACACACACACACACACACACACACACACACACACACACACAGAGTGGTGGCAGGGAAGTGGAATTCCTCAAGTCCCACCCTATGCTGTCAGTAGAGGGGGACCCATGTCATCTGTATACCATAAACATTCACAGTCATGTAAAGATTTCCTGCACACCATTAATAAAATGAGACCGATTTCCATCCTTGAAGTCGCCTGCCTCCTTGTGTTAATCCCTCTTCTTTAAGCCCCGACACCTCGGCTGGTGTCAACTTCTTACCAAAGCACACTCTCTCCATCTCCTAGTCTATTTTTCTAGTTCTGAAATGATGTACTTGCCCTATAAAGACTGTGCATTTCAGAAGTGGGTGAATTAGTTCTTAAAATTTGGTTATTTTCAAAATTGGTGAAACACACTTGGCCCACTGGAGTGCACTTCAAACCCAAAGAAACTTTCTTAATGAGGACAATCTAAGAGCCTATAGTTTAGGCTATTTGGGGCTTAGCTTGTGCTACCTCCCTTCAGTTCTCTCCTACTTGGAGTATGGAGTCAAAAAAAGACCGCGGGGGAACCTGGGACCTGCTGTTCCCTCAGTGTTCCTTGTGGCTGCCTCCTAAGGGCCCAACTCCCATTCCAGTGTCCAGCTCCTATGGCTTGGACTGGCCACAGGGGCAACCCCAGGCCATTTCAAGATGGTTCCTGTCAGAAGGAACTGTGCCTCTTTCCAAGAAAACTGTGAGGGTCACAAACTCTTTGGCATCCAGAATGAGACCTCACCTTTCATTCAGAGGCTTGGCCCCTCAGGAAGCCATTATCCTCCACAGTGAACAGAACATTCTAGAAAGTAGGTGCTGATTCTATCAGCTGTGGTCTGTAAGATTTAAAGTCTCTCTGTATCTCATAGTTAGCATTCTATGAAAGGTGTGATTTAATGTTTTTCCTGTCCTGCCTCAGGCATTATATGAAAATTCCTGCTCCCATCTTCTCAGGGAAGGGGAGAGGGACTTTGAGACTTTGCTTGGTTTTGTCTTGGTCTTCCAGGTGTTTCTCCACCCAGGCAGATGTGTATTCTGTGTCACTTTCTTTCCTCCATCCATCTTATGAGCAGTTATTGAGCACCTAGTGTGTACCAGGCTTTGTGCTGGAGATATAGTAATGACCAACAGAGACACAGGGTTGCACTCTGGAGGGCAGACAAACGGTAAACAGTCAAGCAAAGAGCCACATCATTATGGAGCCCTGAGACATGCCCTCTGGAAGCTCAGGATGCCAGGAAGGAGCATCACGTGCCGCCCTAATGGAGGACACTTGTGCACCAGCATTTGTCAGGCCAACTCTCTGGAGCAGGAGGCCCCCTGGGTGTGTGCCACCACCACAACATGCTTCTCATAGTTGCCTTCCAGCTCTGCTGAGAATTCCTTACAAGAAATGCAGCTGCCATTCAGGGTTTGCCTCACAGAGAAATCTGGATTGAACTGGAAAGAGTTGAAGAGACTTCAAGAAGCACGTTGTGCGAATCCAAGAACCGTCCGCACAGCAACCACGAATGGGGCTGCTGGCACTGCACATACAACTAGTTAATGGCAAATCTTGAATTTTTACATAAGATTGTTAATTTGGTAAAAGGCTAACTGAGCAACTGCAACCTTCCAGAATACTCATTACTGCTCTTCTCCTATTCTCCCTTTAGAAAGACATCAGCAGAGATTTCAACTGCTCTTAATTTAATAACTTCTCTGCAGGAATCACGAGAATCACCTTGATGAATTCCGTGCTTTTTTCTTTGCCTTGATGGGAAGCACTAGTCTGAATGGAAACCTCAGTTAGGTCAGGTGGCTTAATCATTACACTATAAACAGCAAAAAGGAAGGAAAGAAAAGCGGGAGGAAAGAATGAAGGGAGAAGGAAAGGAAGGCTGGGAGGGAAGGCCGAGCAGAAGGGCAGGAAGGAAAGAAGAGGAAAACGAGAAAGAGGAGAGGAAAGGAAAATAAGAAAATAACACTTAATGCATATTTTAGGAACAAACATTAGTGGGACTACAGTTTTAGTTAAAGTTGGCCATAGGACAAAGTATAATGGATGTTCAGGGCTGGATAATTCTTTGTTATAGGATCTACTGTGTACACTGCAGGACGTTTAGCAGTATCTCAGGCTTCTGCCCTCTAGATGCATGTAATACTTCACACTCCCTTCTGTGGAGACAACCAAAAGTCTCTAGGTATTGCCACATGTACAAGGACGGGGAAGGATGGTGAACATTGCTCGTTTGAGGACCACCAACAGCCCTAAGGGACAGCTCCAGACTGAAGAAGCCAGAATGCTGTGCAGACGTTACTTCCTCTTGTCGGTGGCTGGCTTTGGAATGAGCCTACTGTGGGGGAGTCTCCCCACTCTCGGGGGAGGTTCGTCCTGCCCCTCCCAGGCCTGGGGATGGGCCTCCTCAGACAAACAAACATTTGCTTAGTGTGAGGGCTAATCCAAGTTATGATTAGAAGCAGATTACCTAGCTTGAGACTTATGTTTAGCCAAGAACAAAACCACACACATAAACCCCTAACCACTTTCCAGAAGGAGGCCTCCCTTCAGTGGGGATTGGGGACAACAGCTTCGTCTGGAACTTTTAATCTTTTCACATATCCTTAGATCCCAGTGGCCCTGCTTGAGGGCTAGGCCTAGAGGCAGCTTCCAGCTAAGTGCCCGAGTTTGGCAAGCACTTTCCCTTTCTCTCTCTCTCTCTCTCTCTCTCTCTCTCTCTCTCTCTCTCACACACACACACACACACACACACACACACACACACACTTATTTTGGCAGCAGTGGTAGCCAGACAGTATCTTCATCATGAATGCCTGCTCGATTCTCAGCACACAGCTGCTGAATTGGCCTCTTTTATTCTCTCCAGCTGTTGCTTGCAGAATTAGAAGCTGGACAACTGAGGGAGAAGAGAAGCTATGCAAAGTTGGAGGGGGGGAGTCAAAGCTAATGCACCCCTTTCTTGGAATCCCAAGGATCCAAAGACCGTGTTGAGGGGATCAGGAATGGTCAGGGACAAACAAGAAAACACTTGTCCACCCACTGTCACCCGGAAACCCAAGCCCTCCTTTAGATGATCAAGGAAGCTAAACAATTCACATTTCAACTGCTACCCCTGGGATGACAACTCTGAAATCTTCATTTTAGCCCCCGCCGCATTCGTGAGCTCCAGATCCGAATTTCCAGCGCTTACTGGTTGTGTGCTAGCTGTGCACACCCAGCCAGATGCACACCCAGCCAGTACGTCAAACACAACAAGATCTATGCGAAGTTCCCTCTTCCCGGCTGGCAGCCCCCCTCTCGGGCTCCCCCGCTCAGTGGTGTCCCTGCCATGGAAGCTAGAGCACTGGGTCACCTCCAAAGTTCCCTCTCCTGTCTGCCCCTTATCTTCATCTCTACCCTAACAACCCCCTCAGCACCCCGGCCCTTGCCTAAATTACTGCACTACTCCAGCACTAGTCACTCTCTCTCATTTCTGTCCTCTAAACAGCTCAGACTTTGGCCCCTGCTTAAGATGCGTCCACGGCTCTCCTTGACTCATGATGCTCCTGAACGAGGGTTTCAAGGGCACCATGGTTTGCCCACAGCCCCGTTATTCCATTCTCATCTGCCTGTGGGTCTTTCCCGGCTTTCCAGTGCTCACGGATCATCTAGGACACAAGCGCGGCAACTTGTCCTGCCCTTGCCCGTGCCGCTTCCTCGGTGTGAGGTCCCCTTCACTGGTTATCACTGAGCCCTGGGGAGTCCTCCTCACCCCGGAATGCGACCTCCTCTTCGTTCCCGTGGTACTCTGTACTGCACAGGTGTTTTGATAGACTTTATTCTGTACAGTATTTACAGTCCATGCATACATTTCAAGCCTTAGCCAGTCCTCTCCTTATTCTATTAGAAATTCAGGCACAAGATCTGCCCCCACTAGTTGGTTGCTCAGGAAATAGTCACTGAACGATTTCTAGAAAGGACCAGCCAGCTGAACAGGTAAGACCAGGGTAAGGTTAACCTCAGGAAATATATAGGAAGCATAGTGTATGATAACAACGGTGTGTGGGGAGGTGGGAAGGGCAAGGGCGGAAACACCCCCTACTCTGGCCTGGAGGAAAGGGGAGGAGGCCACCCCACATCAAGCCCCCCTTCCCTCAGGGAGCTAGGAGGATAATGTAAGGAGACAGCACGACCAAGCACTGCCCCTGTGACTGAGCACAGCACCACAGGGTCAGGAGGGAAGAGCCAGCCCCCGGGGAGCTCCCTGTGCCAAGAACACACCCCAGCGCTCTCCCCAAAGAGGAAATGTGTTACCATGAAAGGTGGTAACTGGATACCAAATCTTCCTTTGGTGCTTATCACACATTAAACTGTGGTTCTTTCACTTGAGATGATCTTAAAGAAAAAGCCCCGGGGGACTGGTGATGAGAGTAATTACAAGCCTAGCACATTCACTAAGCCAAAAGTTTCTTCGAAAACAAAACAAAACAAAGAAGATCCAGCCCTGTGGAAGTGAGTGAAAAGCTGAAAATATGGGAAGATCACGACTTTGTGAAAACTCATACATCTTAAATGCCGAGCACCTACTCTGTTCATAGACGCCACTGGATCTAATCATCACATGCCACAGGAGGGATGTGGAGTCATCTCCACTGTAGAAAAAACAGGCTCCGAGGCACACAGGTGAAATTTTGTCTTTAAATCACTTAGAAGCAGTCTAAGGAGCACCCACATGTAGCCAACCTGCAGTGTCTCTGTAGTGTCAGACAAGAGTACTGTGTGTGTTCAATAAATACCTGTTGAGCCTCCGAATTAAGATTTCCTGCTCTTTCGTGGAAGATACAGTTCTGATAATTTTCTCCCTTTTATGAACCGGAAATCACCGCTTCTGGCCTTCGAACTGCCCAGGCAGCCAGAAGAAAGGGCGCCCCAGACTTCCATGCTCAGGGAGCACAGTGAACACATGCCCCAGCCCAACCGCAGCGCAGCAACCTCCACGGGGCCGGGCCGCACCTCCCACCAGCGCCCTCTGCAGGTCAGTGGTGGACGGTGGCTGCCCCCTCCCTGATGGCCTTGACCAAATTCTCTCACACCGCACTGCAAGGTGCATGGTGCACCCCCAGCCTTCCTTACTGCAGGCTCAGCTCGCATCACAGACTGACATCTCTCCCGGCCTCCTCCAGCAGTCACACCAGCTTTTCCCACGGGCCTTCCTTTGGAAAATCCCAGCTTGTTTAATCCTGTCTTGACAGAGGAATAGGGATTAACATGCTGCAGTTTTTACTATAATCTGTAATTTCCATCACGAAAGAGTATTTAGCAAACACCTATTAGGTGCTGGGAATATGATGATGAATACAAAAGCATTCCAGTGTCCTCAAGGAGCCAGTGGAGGCTGAAGGATTAATCAAAAAACTGCAAAAATTAACAATGGCAGCAGCGATGACGAGATGAAACAGGGGACATCTGGCCTAGTCTAGAAGGGTGACAGAGATGTAAACTGATGCCTGAAGGGTGAGGCATTAACCCATGAAAGGTCTGGAATGCAGGCTGCTGGAACAGCTGGTGCAAAGGCCCTGTGATGATAGGGCCTCTGATAAGGACTGAGGCAAACTCTGATAAGGACTGAGACAAAGGAGGAGAGTGAAAGAGAAGGCACAGTTTATCTTAGGGACCATCTTGGGAATTTGGGGAGATTATTTATTTATAAACTCCAAGCTCTTTGAAAGCAATTTCCTTGTTGTGGTCTTCTCTACTAGCTGTAGTATAACAATTGGCACAAAGTAAATGCTCACTAAATATCTGTTGAATTAAAGTAATAGAAATCAGGGCCAGGGATGTAGTGCAGTGGTAGAGCACTAGTTTTGCATGTGTGAGACCCTGGGATTGATCCTTAGCTCCAAAATTTTTTTTTAAAGTAATAAAAATCAATGAGGTGGGTCTGGAAATTTAGCTCAAGTGCTAGAGTGCTTGCCTAGCAACCACAAGGCCTTGAGTTTGATTATCAGCACCCCCCCGACAACAAAAAAAAAGAGGAAGTAACTCAATATTGGCATTATTTTCCCTAACAGCAAGGATGCAGCAAATTAACCCAAAGTGTCAAGCATAGAGGCTGCTGGCCCCTGCTGGCCAAAAAGATCGACCATGGCCAGGAGGATGAACATTCTCTGGCCTTGGTCTAATCCTGGGCACGATGTAGACAGAGAGGTGGGCACCACGGTGGTGGGGGACGTGCTCCGAATCAGACTGCCTCACGAGCTTCCTACCCAGGTGACCTCGAGCAAGTCACCTGACATCGCTGCACCTCAGGGTCCCCATCTGAAAAGCAAAGCCGATTCCACTGCTGTCCCTGCAGCAAGGACGGGGGCACGTGTGAAGCTGCTCTGTAGAGCACCTTTCACACACCTTGGGACAGAGTGAAGCACTGTGACTTCTCCCAAGAACCTACACGGGGAGATTTCCCAAACCAGGGCGAGTTGTCACAAACTGTCATCAGAACTGCACGAAATCACCTCCAATATGAGAGGCCAGCTCTGAGGAGGACCGGCTGGTTGGGCTGCAAACCCGGGAGACCACGTCAAGACACGCACTTGACTCACTCTGAAGCCCACCGTGGTACCGAAGCATGTCTAAAGAGCAGAGCAGACGGCACACTGCTGACACATGGGCACATGCGACATGCTCGCGGGACAGACCACCACGGAGGAAAGAGGACGTGCTGCTTGTAGCTGCTCTGTCCTGGAAGGCAGAGCCTGTGCTTTCGGCTCCATTTCAGAGCAGAAAAGGCAGCACCACGAGCAGACGCAGCTTAGTTCCTGCCTTTTAGGCGTGTGTCCCCAGACTGGACGCCGCAGGGAGAGCCTAAGCTTAGAAGAAAACGCCTCTGGAATCAAAAAGGAGGAAAGGAGGAAAAATGCCTGGCTGCCACCCCAAGCGCCGTGCCCCGGCTGGCCCCGGCGGCCTTGGAATGGGGCAGGGTGGCTGGGACGGAATTGCCCGGAGAGATATGAGGTATGCAGGCCTACGTGCACGGGCGCACACACCACGGAGGCCGGGAGGGACCCTGTTTAGCGAGTGTCCATCTGATAACAACCTGAAATCTTAAGATGCCAGCTGCCTGCCAAGCTGGACGTGTCTGTACAGTGGCACGCAGAGGTCCAGGAGACAGAACACGGGGTCTGTTACTGACGCAGCTCTGTGTTAGCGTGTCATCTTTGCTGAAATGAGTCTTGGGCCAGCTGGCCGACAGACTGAATCTAGGAATCCCAGAGACTAGAACTGAGACAGTCAAATTCTAAAGGGACTCTCTGATGGCAGATTCCTGTCAATGGTCCAACCTGGGCTGTCTCGTTAGGATTTGGCACTTAGGCTCCTGCCTTCCTTAGAGTGTTCTTTTCTGTGCCTCCCATTCTCACAAGCCCAGCTCGTGCTGGCCGTCTTGGTGCTTCTTCTTTAGGGGAACAGCATCCCCAAAGGCCTGAAATCTTCCCCCTCCCCATTTTACTGGGAGCTAATGACGCTAATTATGGCTAACATGCATTTAGTGTACTTACGTTCACCACTTACTGCTCCAAAGTGCTTTACTCATTGAAGCAGTCTTATAAGATGTGGACAATTATTTTCCCATTCAACAGATGAGTAAAGTAAGGTTCAGAGAAGATAAATAATGTACTGAAAGTCACGTAGCTTGTAAAGTGGCAGAGCCAGGAAGCAAGTCCAGGCTACCTAGACCCCAGTGTCCATGTCCCCAGACCTTATGCTATACCTTGCTGTCATTCATGACCAAATTCTTACTGCTTTAATATTTTTTAAAGCATCAGATTCCCAACCCTGCTTTTCCAGAATGAATGGTACTCAGGTGCAGAGCTAGGATTTTATAGCTTCCTTTATAGCTTCCTATTTCATGTATAGTGAGATTGGAAAGTGTTTATAAATTAGGAAAAGCTAGAAAGGGAAGCTGAAACTCTCAAATATGTGGTGTTTGCTTTATGATTAAGAACTAGATTTTGCAGCCAAATGGGCACTTGGGCAAAATATCCCTCTTGCTACAAGCAAGCGATGCCTTGGAGTTTCTGGCTTAACACAAACATGTAGCTTAGCCTACTTGGGTACATGGTTAGGAAAAGCAGCTACTGATTCATGGTCTGTTGACAGCAGTACCTCCCTCCCAGCAGGGAGAAATAGCAGCCTTCCAATTCCAACAGCTATGCCCACATTGGTGAGCCATCCTCAGGACAGGGACTTTCTCCCAGCCACGAAAACATCAAAGGGATCCAACTGTTCACTCAGCTAGGTACTCTGTCACTGAATACTCACAAAAAACTGGGAAATAATTCTTATTTTCCCTATCTTGACGGTGAAGATACTGAGGTTCAGAGAGTTTACATATTTGCCAAAGGCAAGTCCCAGTAAATCCAGGATTCATACCTCATGTGTATCCAAAAGAAGGAAGGACTCAGAGCCAGTTAAAGTCCAGCTTTACCAGAAGGCTTCCTGGCTCTGCTGGCCACACCTGCCCTGTATCTTGAGGCAACTATATTACTTGTCATCTTTGCCACCATCTGCTGCTTCTTACCATTGTTTCGTATTGAGCAGCCGTGTTCGCTGATCAGACAATTATAAGTTGGGGGGAGCAGTAAGAGTGAGCTGAGTTTTGTTTCAGACTGTCTCTGAATATTCTGGGGCAGACAAACTGGGAGACCTGAAGACCTCAGACCACAGCCTGGTCTCCCTAATTGGGGGAGATCTGTCAGTTCATCCCTAGAAAGTGCCAGCTTGGCTTTATGAGTTCTTAACATTACTTGGGAATGGCTTCTCTGATACTCTAGCGTCCTCCATTTGTCGATCTCGTTACAACTACTTGCAACTGGATCTCCCCAAAGTAAGTAAGTCTAACTCCACCATCAGAAACGTGAGTTTAGCACAAGTGGAAAACAGCTTAGTTTTCAATCCCACTTCTACTTTATGACAGCCCACCATGTTGCAGGCCTTTCTTGCTGCACAGTGCCAACCAGCATGGGACCCAAGGTCTAATCTCAGCTCCCTCCTGAAGCCCAAATTCTTTAGACTAGAATTAATGCCACATAGCAGGCACACTCACACATGCATATGTCACCACCCAAGTCAAAGGTATGATCCATTTCAGGAGAATTTATAATGCAGAAAGCACCCTCTAATTTAACAAAAAAGCAATAAGGTGGGGTGTTTCCTTTCTTTCCCAAAGCGAATACATTACAACTTGTCTCATGAAAGAGCCAGAACCCACCCAACCTGATTCTCTCCTCTCAGTCACCCAGCACATCAAGTACGTTGACGTCAACAAGAGTGTCCAGGCGTACTGAGTCATGTGTGAAAGTCATCAGGAACAGGTGTCATCTCTGTCTACCACCCTCCAGAATGTGCAGCCGGATGTTCCACAGGCAAGCAGGGCAGCAGGCTGCTCCTTGTCCCCTCGGAACCTGAGCATCACTTTGCTCCATGATTTATTATAAAAACAGAGACGGCGCCAGCAGAGACAGCTGGGAGATAAGATGGCAAAACCGTCCTGCTGTCTCTCAGCTGCCTGGATCACTCCATTTTAAGAAAGACAAGGAGGCCGTCTCAGCCCCACTCTAATCCGGCCTCTTTTCATTATCACTTATGTGTGCCATTCCCCCCATGCCTTCTAGTTGTGACTCCACAGGACTATGTCAGTGTACACGCATATATCACAGAGTGCTAATTACCAGCCTTTCTCCTCCTCCTGGGTTATATGTGCATCTTAAACGTAGGTAACTCTCTTAAGTGGGACTCATAATTCTGGCTCCGTTCCAGACCAAAGACAATCCTCAATTTATGATAGAGTTACTCCTTGATAAGCCCATTGTAAGAGGAAACTATTATAAGTCCAAAAATCCATTTACTTCACCTAACTCACCGAGCATCATAGCTTGGCAGTACAACACGCTGCAGAGTCCCTCTTGTTTCACCTCATGACTACACGGTTGACTGGGAGCCATGGCTCAGTGCTGTTTCCCAGCCGCCACCAGCCCAGGAAAGAGCAAAATGAAAAGTACAATTTCTACTGAATGCGTATGGCTTGTGTGCCATCATAATGTTAAAATGCCCCAGGTTGAACCATCGTAAGTTGAAGTTTGCATATAGTGAGTTGTGAAAGCTCTGGTTCCCCTCAAATCTTTATTTCTCCACCTGCTCCTCAGGTCTGCCAGGAAAGACACTTTCTTCAGCCAGGAGTTCTAGGTGATAACTACAAGTCTTGCCTGCCACTCGTCTCCAGCTCCTCCTCTAATGGCAGCCCCCCTTAGTGTCAGCCTGGACCACTGGTCCAGGATGTCTCCAGGGAAGTGCCCTTTGGTAAAAATGAAAACAGCCAATTTTAGTCTCGGCTTTAGGAGTCCTCACTGCCTCCCTCTTGTGGCCCCCGCCTTTCCACAGGTTCCTCAATATCTTTGTAAGGACGAAGACCCCACCTTTCCACAGGTTCCCCAATATCTTTGTAAGGACGAAGATGCCCAGAACTGCCTTTCCTGGCCATGGAACTGGCTCTGTGACCATCAAACAATCTACAGTAAGGGTCCACAGATATTTGTAATAACTTCCACTCTATTATAAACTATAAATTTTGTAAAATAAATAAAATTATTAAAATACTTTAAAATAAAAGGCACATCATATATAAGTCAAATTTTATTAGTTTCTACAATAATAAAATTATTCTCTCATACTACTATAAAAGTTTCTAAACAATAGTTCTCCACATCTTAGCTCACTCACAATCCAGCACAGATTTGAGAAGCACTAACTTGAGGTCTTTGCTATTTCCTAAACCACTTAGAGTTTGCATTTGTTGTCTCTCCACGATGGGAGGACAGGTAACATCTCAGTTGGTCAGTGCTGCCCTACATCTGCATTTTCTATGGTCTCAGCACTGATTCCTTCTTAGGATCTAGAAACATTTCAATGACATTAACTCGATGGGGGTTTGCATTTTTACTGCTGGTCTGCAGTTGCCTCGCTCTAATGCATCTTGACAAGTAATGAAAAGAAAGGAAGAGACAAACACTGGTAGGTCACTCACCATCTCATGGCTTCCTGTGTGGGACTAATGAGTATTTTGGGAAGCATCCTGAAAACATGTGAAAGGTCTGAAAATTGTTATCACTGGGGGCTGGTGAGTCATGGCTTAGCTTGCCAATGATACGAGTGCCATTACACAGTCAGCTGCTGTATACTCAAAAACATGCTACTTGTCTGTGAGAGGGAGCATCCCCTAAATGGCCACAAAATAGGAACAAGAGGTAAGTTTGTCTACAGCACTGAAGAGTACCTGCGATTTAACCTGAGCAAGAACAATGGTCCACTTAAAATACTTTCTGTGCTTCCAGAGGAAGCGAGGAAATCTCAGTGTCTACTGTAACAAAGGACCTACTGCACGTAGGAACAGAATTGAGGATTATCCTTTAGGAAGGGGAAGCTGAGAAATAGGGTAGGATGTAGAGACTGGGAGATAGGACACTACTACATCCTGAATATCTGTATCCTCCCTGCTGCCACCACTACCAAATTGATGTGTTGAGCCTAAATCCCCAGTGTGATGGCATTTGGAGGTGGGGCCTTTGGGAGTTATTAGATCCTAAAGGTGGAGTTCTCATGAATGAGATTAGTGTCCTTGTAAGAAAAGACACAAGGCTGAGAGTGTAGCTCAGAACTTGCTTAGCATGTCTGAGGCTCTGGATTCAATATCTGGTGAGAGGGGATGAGGGGTATGCACACACACACTCACACACACACACACACACACACACACACACAAGGAGAGAAGATCTTTCTCTTGGCTTTCTGTCTGTACACCAGGAAAGGTGCCTGCTCTTACTAGACAGTGGATCTGCGGGTATCTCATCTCAGCCTTCCAGCCTCCAGAACTAGGAAATAAATGTCTATTATTTAAGTCACCCAGTCTACGGTACTTTGTTATAATAGTAGTCCAAACTGACTAAAATAGACTCCCTTTCCAGAAGTGATTTTTTTTTTTTTTTTTTTTTGTGCTGGGGATCAAACTCAGGGCCTTGTGCTTGCTAGGCAAGCGCTCTATACCACCTGAGCTAAATCCCCAACCCCTCAAAAGTGATTTTTAAAACAGCTTTATCAATGCATAATTAACATCCAATACAGCCATTTAATATTCTCAAATGATAAAAAGAATTTCACAATATCCAGGGACTTTGGGCCCTGGATAGATATAGATCTTTTGCAAATGGGAAGGGGACCAAGAGATGGAGGGAGGGGAGAAGAAGGAGAGGTGAAGGGGACATAAAAAGAAAAAAATTAAGATGTGTTGCATACATGTACTAACTCCCAACAAAGAATGTAATCATTATGGACTGCACAAATGTACTAATAAAAATAAAATAAAAAAAAAAGAGTAAGGGGAAAGAAATCTGAGAATACAGAGACCATCATTCAAACCAAGACAATTCTCAGCCAATCTAGACTCTGAGTTCACTACTCTGTTTCCTCACTTGTGGTAGAACATGCACTGAAGAGAATGTTTCCATCTCAAAGTTTTGCTTCTGGTATCACCAAAAAGGAAGACTATTATGCAAAGACAGCTAGCGTTTACCCACTCATTCATTCACATACCATCCATGCACAGGGTGTCTCCCATATGCCAGGCCTCAAGCTGGGGATACAGAAGCACACCCCAGACTATAAGAAGCCTTGGTTCCCGAAGTGTGCCGGTGTCACGGCTGGGTAGTTTTACAACAGCCTGCTTCACGATAAATGTGACATCAAAGAGGTGGCACACAGGTCAAGGCAATGGCTGGGGCCCCATGGTTACTATCACAGAACAAAGGCAGGGCTGAGTGCGGCTCCAGTGCGGAAGCAGGGATCTGGCACACAGACTGTCAGAAAGCACAGTGCCCTACTGACAGAAAGAGAGCATAACCCAACCCCTCATCCGGGCAGTGGGGAAGACTTAAAGACGTGAGCGACGTACAGAACACATCTCTTGTTTCCAAAAGTCAGCCTTGGGGGTGCGCATTGGCATGTGTTCCACTAAAAAGCATTTTTCTATGTAGGTGGCAGTGGTCTAGCAGAAGGTTCCTATAAAAAAAGTGGATCAGTATTTGTTCCCAATTCTTCTGTCATAAAGTTTGACTAAAAGAGCACAATGGAAAAGAGCAGGATACAAAATTGAATGAGTAAGTAAGACGAACATTACAATTTCTTTTAAATCCAAACTACTCTTTACACAGAAGGAGTTCTAGTGGGAAAATGTCCAAAGAAAACATATCATCAAAGTTAAAAATCACTTGTTTGTATCTTCTTCAAATTTTCTTTAGTATTTTACTGTTAAGCTTGTGAAGAATTATTTTGAAACACACCCCCACAGCAAGCCATGGACTCAGGGCAGAAGGAAACCATAGTCAACTGTTTGAGTCTGCCTGAGTCCAGAGAAAAACCTAGAACCATGACAGGCCGCAAGGAAATTGGTAGCAAAGGAAGGCCAAGAGCTTGTAGAGGTGTGGGGCAGGCTGAGAGGGCATCAGGAAGAGAGAATGAAGAAGAGGTGCAGGGGAGGGGGGAAAGGGAGCCCAGCGGAGGGCAACCAAAGGCAAATCTAAGTATAGAGACAGCCCAGAAGAGCCAGGACCTGGATGGATGGCCATGAGCAGTAATTTCTGGGCCTCAGGATCCTGTCTGACAAATGGAAAAGCAAAACTAGATGATCGCTTAGGTCATTTCTTAAATCTAAACATGTAGGAATCTAAATATAGAATTCATTTCAACATAAATCTAGGAGAGACTTGGGTTATGTCTAAAGCACTGTGGGCCAATAGTCACAAACATTTCTGATTTAGCTTGCAACAACCCAAGCAATTGAATATCTGTTACTAAATGTACAGTGAGGTATATTTTCTAGAAAAAGAGACATGCAAAAGCAGCCCCAGCTTACAACAAAGGCTCAGAGAGCAAACCTCCCCCTACAATAATGTACCAACCCATTCTGGCTAGGGACATTGAAAAAGGGATTGGGGGGGGGTCACAAAATAGAAACCAACCCACACCTCAGAGGGGAGATGCCCCGGTATGGAGAAAAGCCCTTCTGCTCTAATGGTCATCACTGATGGAAGGGTTGTTACCATCTCATTCCCAGAACTGTCTCCAGTTAGCACGACTGCTGCCCCTTGGTGAGAAATGAGAAAGTCATGCACAGCTGGATCGGGCAGGAAGCTGAAGGAAGATCAGAGAGAAAAACAAAAGAGTTTCCTGTGATGAGTCAGTGTCCTTCTGGGAAATCATTTTAGAAGCCATCAGCACCTGTCCCGGGCTTGTACTTTGTCCTGAAAGAAATGTGGCAAATGAAACTCAAGCCACATCTGATGGCCCACAGGTCATGTGCCGGGCAGAGGTCTGAAGAGAGCCATGTGAGGCCAGGCGGACATGACGACTTGCACATTGCTGACCAGGGTCTCCAGGATCACCTTCGGGTAGGGTGAACACGTTCAGTTACCAAGTTCTCCCTTTCTTTGAAGGGAGGAAATTTTATGCTTTTGTTTCATGTGGTAGCCACAGCTTTCATTTTCAGCTTGAATTTCTAAGTGGAAAAAGCATACTGAATCAGGGGTAGAATGGGGGCAAATTTGACCCTGATTCTGAGTCTACAAAGCAAAATGAGAATTGTTGAACCCCACGTGAAACAAATTCCTTTTGTTGGCTTATGTTGACCAGGAAACAAAACCAACATTTATTTCTCTTCCTCACTAAGGGACATGGACAGTAAACTGTAGAAAGTAAATCATAGCACAGGAAGATACAGGAGGCAGAACACAGATAATTCAACCAATGAGAGACACGCAGGGAAATTCCAAGGTGATGGCAAAGAAGACACATAGCAGCCAAGGAGCAACCAGCCCTAATAGGGGCAGCCAGACAGGGACTTCAGGAATGCTGGCTAAAAAAAATAGGAAGTAATGTTTGCACATAGATCAGGATATGATTCACAGTTTTGTCAGGGAGCCTTGTAGAGAAAATTACCCAGCAAAGACAATTAAAACAAAAATAAATCAATTATTAATTACAATGGTGTTATAATTTAAATATGATTTTTTTCCACCAAAACTCATGTTGGGGCTTGGTCCCTGGTGTAACAGTATTGGGAGGTGGTGGGGCCTTTAAGAAGCGGTCAGGTCTTTACAAGAGGCTAATGTTTTTCTCAAGAGACTGAATTAGTCCTTGCAAGAGTGGGTTGTTATAAAACGAGTCAGCTCTTTCTGCCCACTTTTCTCTTTGCAAACCTCTGCTTTTATGCCATGTATGGAGCAGCATGAGGCCTTCACCAGAAGCCAACCAGATGCTGGCAGCATACTCTTAATCATGAGCCAAAATAGACACCTTTCCTTTTTAAATTATCCAGGCTCAGGTGTTTGGTTATAAGAACAGAAAACTAACTACAACAAGGGCTAAAGAGTTAAATTTTTAAAAGTTACATATTTATGAGCACTGAAATATTTGTTTCACATCATAAAACAGTGCTATGGTCATATTTGGAGAAAGAGAGAAAGGGAAGAGTGAGGAAAAATAGGAGACATAGTACAAGAAAACTACATAGCAGGAACTCAAAGTATAATATTCAAACCCGCAAATCAAGAAAGAGAACCACAAGCATGTTGTTTAAAAAGTTTCAGGATTCAAGCCTAGAGGTATGTGCCTGTAGTACCAACTTCTCTGGAGGCTGAGGCAGAACGGTCACCTGAACCCAGGAGTTCAAGGCCAGACTGGACAACATAGCAAGATCCTGTCCCCTAAAAAGAAAGAAGGAAAAGGAAAAATAAAAGTTTCAGGATTTGGCAGTAGTTGCCTCAAAATCAGGTGTGAAAATGGCAAATGTTATTTTGCATAAGATTTCTAGTACTTTTTTGAGTTTTCACACACACACATATTGTTGCTAAGGTGATTTTTTTCATTTCCCTTCTCTTTGAATCAGTGTAAAAAAGAAAAAAAAATGCTACCAAAATTAAGGGTAGTATAAGACCACATCTACTATATATGTATTAAAAATGACATATACCAAGGTGTCAACAATGATTACGTGTAAGAGGTGGAATTATAATTTTTCTGTGGTTTGGGATATGGTTTGACTCTGCTCCCCACGGCTTCGTGCATTGGAGGCTTGGCCCTCAGTGCAGTGATGTGGGGAGGTGGTATGAACCTTTAAGAAGTGGGACCTAGTGGGAAGTTATTAGGTCATTTGGGGCACTGCCCCTAGAAGGGATTAAGGTAATTCTTGTGACAGCAAGTTGTTATAAGAGTAAGTGTGACTCCTGGATCCCTCCCTGGCTTCTGGCCTCTTTCTCCCACACACAGTCCCGCTGTTATACCATCCAACAATACGTCTTTGCCAGGTGAGCAAAAGCAAGTCCACGTTCATGGTCCTTTGGAACTGCGAGCCAAAGGAAATCTCTTTATAAACTCAGCCTGCCTTAGGTATTTGATTGCAGTAACTGAAAATGGACTAATACATTTAATTCTATTTTTAATAAATTATGTTTAACAGGGAATATACATTGGTTCTGTAAAAATATTTATAAAGCATTTAAAATAAGAAAGAAAAGGAAGAAGGAGAAAAGGAGAATAAGAAAACAAACAACAGTGCATCAGAGTCCAGAAATCAGGCCCTGCCATTTTCTACTCTTTTTTTGGTTATGGTTCTTAAGCTGCATTTTTATCCTTTTGACACTTTCAACAGATTCCTCAATTTTAAAATGAGCATATTGCTATCTCTTCTCCTGCTTTTGAGAGGTTATTGCAACAGTTGTACAACCTGTCCAGATGTAAAGCAGTTATTAAACATTCTAGATGTGGTAAGAGGCCTGAGAAGATGCTGCAGAATGAGCAAGACTTTGGACTTCCCACACCCTCCATGGTAACCCTGCCCACCTCCCTGGATGCGTGATGACTAGCGGATCTCCCTCAGCCCACCTCAGGGAATTCCTGCTAAAGCTCATTCCTGTGCCAGCTGGCCAGACACTGAAATTCAAGGACCTTTCCCTTGGGCCTCTTCCTGTTTCTTCACGTTCAGAGGAAGCCTGCTGAATCAGGCCATTCCACCTACCTCATTTAGAAACCTTTCGTCAACCAGGTACAATGATTCGCCCCTACTCCCACCTGGCCTATCCCCAGGGGATGTGGCCACATTAAACTTTTACAGAGGGCCTTGAAGAACCTCAAAGTTCTCTTCCTCCTAAAACATCTACAAGGATAAAAGGCCTTAGTCCTGGGGATAATCTCCTTATAAGCAGGGTGCTCCCAAAGAGCCAAGATTAAGGCCAGGAGTCCAGGAGAGACTTGAAAGTCTTCAGGGAGGAAGCAAGTGTATTTAGAAATTAATCAAATTTCACCCAAAGCTTTGGAAGTCAGGCAGTCCCCCTCTAGCTAAATCATAAAACCTGAACTACCCACCCATGCTCTGACTTGCTCTTTACCATCAAAGCTATTTGCCCTGCAT
The DNA here is from genome assembly GCA_004026905.1 of Hystrix cristata. Taxonomy (NCBI): domain Eukaryota; kingdom Metazoa; phylum Chordata; class Mammalia; order Rodentia; family Hystricidae; genus Hystrix; species Hystrix cristata. Next base: position 43,589 of record PVJO010003553.1, on the reverse strand, counting down.
TTGAAACAAAGAAACACTATAAAATAATCCACAAACTAGGAGTTGTTGGAGGACCCAGTCTCTGATTTCATTTCCTACTCTGAGTAGCCATGCAGTCTTGGCAAACCACTTTACCACTTTGAGTTTGTTTCCTTGTCTATAAATAGAGATGATAACCACTCTGATTTCACACTAACATAATATTCCTCTCCTACAAGTGCACCCCTAACATCTACCATCTTTGGTTCCTCTGATGCTTTCTAGTTTCACCTCATTCTGTCATCGAGTCCTGCTTTTTGTTTCTTCTACTGTCTCCATGGCTCTCAGTCCTTTTGACCAATTTCTAAGACAGAAATTCAACATACTCCTGAGCAAAATGGGAGTGGAGCTGCTTTTGTCTCCTCAATTCCCAAACTCTTCCTGCATAGGCACCCATTTTATCCAGCTATCCTCCAGGAGCAAGGAGCCAGCTTCCTAGAAACACCAGCCCCTGCTAAGCATGGAATGTCAGGATGTCCAGGAGTTGTCCAGGGGCCCTTCATAGATGAACAGGATTTTTTTTTTTTTTTTGGTAGTCTCAGGGACTCCTTTTACCCAGAAGAGATTAATCAGAGCTACTTTGATTCTTAAAACTTAACCTTCAATCTGTTTAAGCAACATTTAAAACTTTAGGTTATCCTTCAGCTTTGAAGCTCACTTTAGAGATATTATCATTCTTTATAAATAAAGCAAGCGTTAAAAATCACTTCTAAGAAGTCTTTTAATTAACATTTGATTTCATTATAGAGTTATGAAACTCATTCAGATATTTTACATCATGTTTATAAATTTAACATTTTATTTCTTTTATGTCAATTGTCTAAAAACTTCTTATAGCTCTAAGAAATTAAACTTTAAAATATGAAAATCTTAAATTCTCTCAAGTATTCTGATACTGATCACAATTTTAGAAGGTCTTAATTGAAAATCAGAAAACTAAATTGATTTCTTAATTACATATGTTAAACTGGTGTCAAAAAGATGATCATTACTCTAATGGGCCAATTTTCTTTAAATATTACAAATGCTTAAAGCACCAAATGTGTACAAATTAACAAAAAACATGATTCGATTTTCTTAAATATTTCTAATGGATGTCTAAATCTTCACAGGATTAAAAAATGTTTACAGTCTAAGGAAATAATGATGTCACCTTAAACAGTCTTGGATCACCCTCTTGGGTAACTGGGGGTTTTCATTCCAGGTGAATTAGGTTTGCCAATAACCCCAGATCCCGGCCTCCACCCCACGAGGTCTGATTCCTGGGCACCTTTTTCACACGCCTACTCCCCACAAATTCAGATAACTCCTGGGCTGACATTTTTCTCTCCTCCTTTACAGCTTAGTTTTAACTAACATATTTGCTCTTTCATTCTATTTTGAATTTTTCCTCACAGTTTTGTCTAAGTTTTCACCTTTCCAAGTTCATGCCCCTGGTGGGTAGAAGCAAGTAGGGAGAAAAGATGTAGTAGATGAAGAGTATTTGAATTTCTGTATATCTTTTCCCATGGCACCACCCTAGGGAATAAAAAGACCAAGCAAAAAATGTACTGTTATGAGGTGGCATAGACAAAATAAAAATAGATAGAAAAGAGACAAGGAAAGTCATAATTTTATAACTGTACTTTTAAGAAAAGCTGCAGCTTCGGGACACAAAAGTTACTCAAGTATTTTTCCCTTCCAGGAAGCTCAGCACTCCCTCCCACCCCACCCTCAAAATCCTAAAGTTCTTAAAGACACAATAAACCTGTACACTGGGCTGTGGGCCATGCTTTTCATCTGTAAAAAGGACTTTTCACCTCTGAATAAGCCATCCCCTTTCACCTACAAAATGGGCCTTTCACCTGTAAATTGAACCAGAGCTTTTAATAGATTCACAAATCCCAACCTAATCCCAAGACCACATAAATATACCAGGTCCAGACTTCAATAAGTCCCACTCTCTAAACACCTGCACTCCCTTCTGAGTGTACTTTTGCCTGTTGAATAAACCTTTTCTATACTTCCCACCGATACACGCTGAAAATTCTTTTTTTGTGACTGAGCTAGCACACTTATTGCCTGGTTGGGGTCCGCCAAGTTTCTCTATACTCACTCTGGGAAACCTCTTCACAACCTGCCTGGTGACAGTTTCTCTCTTTCTCCATAATGGGGTCATCACAGCCACCTCTCATCTGCCCGACCTAAGATTCTCCATCTGGAGTCCTAAACGGTCGGCCTACCCAGGGTCCAGGCATCCCAGTGGTAGGTTCACCATGACAAAGTTCGCTCACATTGTCTCTCACACACACCCCATACAACCGATCCTCTGTGGCTCGGGACACAGTCTCAGAGCCCTTCCCATCGACCTCACCAGGCCGCACCCTTCCAAATGGAAATCCTTAAACTGGTTATACTAATTCTATCGTCGCCCTCAGCTTCGGACAATAGAGCTACCTACTTTATTTCCTTGTCAGTCTTCTTTACAGCTCTTCCACTTGAATATCGGATGGGTTTTTGTACCAAGGCAGACAAGTTGAATGATAAGTTCAGAACAGACAATTTTGGGAGTGGAGTTACTTAACAAACAGATGTAGCAAATCTTCTAACCAGAGGCAACTGTAGTGCAATGAAAATCAATGGATACTGAGTCAAAGACTGCGGCTGTGCTCCAACTTTTGCTACAAACTATATCGTGACCCTGGCCTCTGTGAAGATCAGTTCCTCCACCCATGACATCACTGGCACAGACACCAGAGGAATCAACAAGGCCATTTCCAAGATTAAGTTTAAAAGCAAGTGAAACACCAAAGTCTTTTCTTCTGTGTCCTCTACAATCTGACATGCTCCTGGTTTTCCTCTTACCTCACAGCTTGGTCTGTCTCAGTCTTTTTGTAGGTTCTTCTGTCCGCAACCTCTAAACATTGGGCTCAATTTTGGACTTCTACTTTCCATCTCTACTTGCTCCCTTGGCAATCTTATCTTGTCACATGGATTTTAATATCATCTATTCTATAGGCAAAAGATTCCCACCTTCCAATCCCCAGCCTAGAACTCTCTCAAGCTCCAGACTTCCACGGGCCCACTTGTTATCTCAGTTAGGGTGGTGTGTAATCCCCTCTCACTGTGCATTCTAAACAAGCCCTCCTATAGTTCTTCCAGGCTCCATTTATGGCAATTCCATCCTTCCAGTGGATTGGGTCCAAAATCGTGGAGTTCTTCACAACCCATCTCTTTCACACCTCTGCTCCATCCATCACATCAGCCAATCCTTCGACTTCTATCTTCAAAAGATAATCCTGAATCAGTTGATTTTTCCAATATGAACTACTTCTACCACCCCATGGCGAGCTACAATAAATCTCATCTGGGGAATCTTTCTATGGTTTCCCGTGTGATATTTTTAATATGCCCCTCATCCCTCTCAACACAGCAGACACAGTGACCTTGTTAAAATATAAATTAGAATATGCCATCCCTCTCCTCAAAAACCTCCAATTTCTACCCACGCCATTCCAAGAAATCACTCTTCTGTATCATTTACTATAACATGGGGGTCATAACAGCACCTGCTTCACAGGGGTGCTGTGAGGACCAAAAGGCTAGTATGTGTGAAGAATTTACACGGAATAACCGTGGAAGATTTGCTCCATATCATGGATACAGACGTCCACGGAAGGTTTACTCCTACACACTTTACATGCATTAACTCGTTACATATGAACTCACTAATTCTCGGAAGGAGTCTGAGGCAGGTACTAACACCCACTTCACAGTTGAGGACTCAGCCTCCAAAGCTCGCCTTTTCCTTGTACTATCTCATCAGTAATCTTTCATCTGGGACGTGCTCTAGATGCTAGCTGGCAACCCCATTATATGGAGGGACCATTAATTTATGTACCTCATTCCTTACTGACTCCTCTGGTCATTCCAGAGGCTTTAATTGAAGGTAAGGAATTTATTTATTCAAAAGACTTTGAGTGACAGTATACTGAATATTGGGTACAGAGTTCTGCCTTCATGGAGCTTACATTCTTTTATAAGTACTTTTTATAAGTGAAGTGTTACCAGTGGCCCGACTTGCCTACTGACTAATTGTTTTTCTCTCCTGAGGCAATCAGGCTCAGCTTCATTCATTAATTCATAGGCACGTCTCTTGAGCAAAGCACTTGACTAACTTCTGAGGGAGGAAAGAAAACGAGATGCAGACCTTGCTCTGGGGAAGTTGTACATCGCCTAGCGCCTGGGTATCACTAGGTAGCAGTACTTGTTAGACGTGTTTCTGGGCCTGTTCTGTGCCCTTTTCATTTGCATATCTCTCATTAAACATCTAAGCTCCCTAAGGGGGAAGAACATTTGTGTGGTTTCCTTTTTCTCTTCCCACAAAGCCTAAAAGAGTGTTTTGAATACAGTGGTTTCACAGTTTGTACTCTTTACTGACTACCAAGTTCTAGAAAGATTCTGCAAAATCTATTCAGCCACAAATTTTAATCTACATTTTTATGCCCTTAAAGCTGTACTTAGCAAATCATCAGTCCGAAGAAGAAAACTAAGACTACATGAACTGTCTTTTATCATGATGAATATTTTAATTGTCCTTTTTCTGATTAGTTTTAATCATTTAGCCAGTAGGATGGAGGAACTATGGTAATCTATAGAATGCTCACTTCAAAACACAAATCTCTCTGTCTCTCTATCTCTTTCAGACACACACACACACACACACACACACACACACACAAATCCTTTCCATAACTTCCCAACATTCTTAAGAAAAACAGCCAAACCCTCAGGGTCTCCAATGCGCAAGGCCCCAGTGGCCTGGCCCCGTGATGTTCCATGAGTCATCTTGCCTTCTGCACTCCAACCACAGGGCCTGCTTGCAATTTTCCAAACAGGCCTGCTCCATTCTGCTACAGAGCTTTTCCTGTGCAGTTCCCTCTTCCTAGAAAGCAGCTTTTCTCCATCCTTCAGACTCGACTCCATCACTACTCCTTCCCACAGCATCAGCACCTCTCGTTCAGGTCCTTATTCATCTCTTCATTCATCCCCATTGTAATTTCACTTGTGTAAGTGAAAATATGCCACTAATGGGTCACTTCTCCATTCTAGCCTCTATACTTCATGATTGCAAAGACCATTTCTTGTTTTTCCTCACCATTTTATGTCCAGAACTGAGCATAATGCTTAACATTTAAAAAGAAAAAGAAAAAAGAAAAGTGTTCATTCAACAAACACGTAATGAACATTTTCAGAGTGTCCAACACTTTTCTTTGTGCTGGGAATACGATAGTGAACATAAAGGGAACGCAAAACTCCTGCCTTCCTGGAGCTTATATCTAATTTTGGAGAAGAGAACATACACAAATAAACAAGATGATTTGAGAGAATGACAAGTGTTATTGAGAAAATACATCAGTAAGTGATAAGATGTGACCACAAGGACAAGGTGTGATGGTACTGCAGACGATGGTCAGGGAAAGCCTCTATCAGGAGGTGGCCGGTGAGCAGACTCCAAGTTCCCCGAAGCGGCCCTGGATTTTCAAGGACAAAACAGAGATAGTCCCAAGTACACCACAACAACAGAGAATGATGCTAGGGGCCTGGCTGCCATAGACCTGGAAAACGGTTCTTCTTTACCTTCTAAATCTCTTTTCCAGAAATACTCTTTTTTGAGAAATTAATACAGCTTAGAGCTTAATAAATGGTTTATAATAATGAGCCTTCCCAGGAGTCCACGCCCACTCGGCTGAGGAAGGGTCCCGGCTTCAGGACTCCCAGTCACACCCAGGCCCTGTCCTCTGACCTTCCTGCTCTGGGAGGTCCACGGTTGAATTTCCATTTGGACAGAATCTCCTCATCAGAAAAAGCTCATTTCCTCCCCGCTTTGGCTCACACTCCCAACCTGGAACCTTCCCACACAATTTCCTTGGCACACTCTTCTTTCACACTCCCTCCTGTCTGGCTGTGCTTGCAGTGAGTTTCACCCAGTAAAAAACTACCTGCCATAAGTGACAGGGCGGCAGACCCCTGTCCAGGGGCATTGCTGCTCTGGACACACGCTCGAGCAGACCCTCCCTAAGCAACTGGTGGCCGCTCCTTCGGCACAGGCACTCGTGCTTACTCCTCCCTGTTCCCAGTGCTCTGGGCTCTGTCCTTGTTTAATGGAGTTAGAAAGAGTCCACCGGCTGGCTTGACTTTTTTGCTTCATCTCCATCAAATTCTAAGCTACCGTTAAAGCTTCTTTTTCTTTTCTTCCCTTTTCTCTGTTCTTTTCCTTTGCAATCCGCCCTCTCTCTTTGCCTCTTCCTATTGATCTGAGTGTCCCAAAAACCCAGACCCAAACTTGCAAGTCCCAACTCGCCCCTCATCAACAACAGGAGCAGTGTTAGCTCCTTCTTCACTGGCTCTTCAGAAAGGTAAAAGAATTAATATGCACGAGAAGCACTTAGAACAGTCACTGTCACAGCAGGCCTTCACATGAATTTATTAAATGCATGAAATGTAGACTCTTATTGTTGTCCCTGGAATCTGAGAGCCCTTTGTATCCTTTCTTCAGTAGTAAGTGGCTGCAACCTCTGATGATTTTATTTGAAGAGATAAATTACCCTGTGGCCGAAACGCCTCCCTACCAAGTTTAAAATTCCTACAACCAGCATCTGTACTTAAAAGAGCACATGAAGAGAAAAGGAAACAGTGCAACAATTATCCTGAGACTTTTGGAGTTTATCAGATCAGGGCTGAGGAAATACTCCATGGCAGAGCGCTTGCCTACTACGCACAAGACCCTGGGTTCGATTCCCAGCATTGGCAAGAAAAAAGAGAGTTTGTCAGATTAACTACAAGCATGATACAAAGTACAACTGAAAGGAGAGGGAGCTCACCTTGTTGAGAAGACAAGGCTAAAGAGGGGACACTCTGAGAAGGGAAGGCATCATGTGGGCACTGGGCTCTCGAGGGGTTGGGAAAACTGGGGCAGAGGACATGTAGAGGTGGAAAGGGTGTAGAGTGGAGACATACAAGAACTAAATTCATCTGAATTGATGGAACCAAATCTATTCCTAAACCAACTGGGAAAGGATTTAAAATGTCACACAGAAGAGGTCACAAAATTCCCTAGCCTGGGGAAAACATTATGCATGAAAGTCAGCCACCTAGGTTATTCTCATCTAGCACAACAGATTTCTGCCATAAAGATCATAAACAGCTCCAATTATTTTTCTGTTTATCACAAGTCTTACTTGGAAAATATAAGTGAGCAACCACCACTCAACATCCTGTGCTATTCTTGTTGACCAACGCGATCATAACATCCAGCGTACTACAACCTTCTCCCCATGGAACAACTAGAATTCGTGTTTTCTCCCTGGGTGGCTACCTTTGTTTTGACCCAAATAAACTCTTTGTTCTCATGCTTGGTGTGCTTCAAGTTACCTTGGGGTTAACATTTTTGGAGACCATGAAGGGATCCCAAAGTGACACTCCTTGCTTCCCCAGGAGCGCTCTGTAGTCATCTCATGGTACCTGAAATTGAACCAATTCATTCTGCAACCCTAAGGCCTTAACTGGAGGCTGGGGGTGAGTCCTCTCAGGATTCCAAGTCTCCCAGATCTTTAGCTGAGACTGGGATTTATTCAGATATTTTCTAACTGGTCCCCATGAAATAAATTAGCAGTAGAACTCCATTTCTCTAGGATGGGTACTACTATCCGCCTCCCTCCGTGGAAGGTCTGTGTCTCAGGATGGGGCAGTGCTGCTTACCAGAAGGAACCTAAGAACTTTGGTAGTCAATTAGCGTAAGGGCTTTGCAAACTGCAGGTGCTTTTTTGCTTTGTGATTTGGATCTACCTTTGATTGTGACCAAACCTCTTTAGTCTGACTCTAATAAAAACATGTGAGTGAGCTCATCACACTTTGAAAAAAAAACACATTGCTCCATCCAGCCTGACATGGTATTCCAGACAAGCAGAGCTTTGGTGGAAGAGCTGGGGCATTGATCTGTCACACACAGTAGTCTCCTAGGGACCACCATCCATAGAACATTTTTAAGGAAATTTAAATTCATCCAAGAGGTGCACAGAACGGCTGATCACCTGGCACCTCAAGCACCTCACTTACTGTAAAGTCCTTGGGTTTATGAAACACGTAAAGGAGCAAAATCAACTCATGGGTGATTTGAGGAATGCTTATCTTGAGGAATAAAACTCATAAGCTTACTTGATCTGACACATAGCACTGGCTTGGTCTTATCTCAAAAGACTCTAAATTATGGGAAATCACTCATCAAAGCCTGAGCTTTCTTTTAAAAGATAATTTTCCTTAAAAACTCCAGCTGGCTCTATGTATAACATTTATGACACTTCATCTTGCCAGTACCTAGGAAAAAGTTCTAATTTAAGAATCATCTTAAACTCAAGTGGCCAAAACAAGGACCTTTTTAAATTCTAAAATTAGCATATTTGTACACTCTGCTGGAAAAATTCAGTCTTAAAACCAAACAAAAGAAAGGGGGCGGGTTGTTTTCAATGATATTTAATAGCTTCTAACTGCAATTCAGATAAAATATTGTCTCCCTCAAAACGGTAAATCAAAAATCAATAAAAACTGTGAACTAAAAATCCTCTAAAGCTACTACACCGATTCCCACCACCGCTGCTGCAGCAGCTCCCCAGTGGTCTAGTATTAGGGCTGGTGCCCTGACCATCATGGCCTGGGTGTCGTTCCCTGTCAGGAAACCACTGCATCTTTGGGGACTCAGATGGATGCTGTTGCTTCCCCCTTATACCCTCCCTTTTTCTATTTGTTTGCTCGCTTTGTGATTTTTTTTATTTTCTGGTACCAGGAATTGGACCAAGGACTTCTGAACTCAGCTACATCCCCAGCCCTTTTTATTTTTTTATTTTGAGACAGGATCTTGCTAGGTCTCTGAGTTGCCCAGGCTGGGCTTGAACTTACAATCCTCCCACAGGGGCGCTTCAAGGATTCTCACTTCTCTTTACTAGTATGTACCTTAGAAGAAAATGGAATGTCTGTTAACAGAGAACAAACCTGGGCTCTGGCTCTACTGGCTGGAACTACGCTTTCTGTTTCAGTGCTGCCATGTTAAATTATTGTCTTCCTAGGACTGAAAACATCCCAATGGTGACAGTTCCACCACCCTATGACTGTCCACAAGCTCCAACCCATAACGTTTGAAGTAGGGTCTCTTCTGGGCTCTAATGCCCTAGTATTTGTCCCATTTGCCCTAATACATCCTCCCAGGGGGAATTTCTTAGAAACTCAACATGTACACATTTCCTTCTCTCAAAAAGGGCCATACATTTAAGCCTAGAGCAAGCAGAGCAATTATGACTGAGGTCGGATAGAAGAAACAAAAACCAGTAGAAAGGAGACCAGGAAATTCACAGTTTTACTTCTTTTTTTTTTCTTTTTTGGTTTTGTGAGACAGGGTGTCACTATGTAGTTCAGGCTGGCCTTGAACTCTCTGTAGCCCAAACTCTGCAGCGCAAACTGGCCTCAAATTCACAATGTTCCTCTTGCCTCAGCCCTCCAGAATACTGGGATTACAAGCCTGCGCCATCACACCTGTCTCCTATAATTTTAAAATTGCACTTCAAGAAAAACTGCAGCTTTGGGACACAAAAGTTACTTGAGACTACAATGCCTTCTTCCCTTCTGGGAAACTCACTACAAAAAGGGAAAAAAAAAAATCCTAACAGTTTAAAGACACAATAAGCCTGTAAAGTGGGGCCTTGGTTGTGCTTTTCACCTATAAGCTGCTCTTCTTCCCATAGACCTCCATCCTCAAAGAACTGTGACTATTAGGTGGGCAGCATATCTCAACTTCAAACACATGTAAATGGTTTGCATTCTAGCTTAGCCTGCCAAAGACGAAACCTGACAGAGAGCAGGAATATACATCCTAGATGACCCATCTTGAAGACACCCCCAAGACTATATAAACACACCCAGCTCCAGACCATAATGCCTCTCACTCCACAAGCACCTGTGCTTCCCTCTGCATGTGTACGTTTTTCTGCCTAATAAGCCTTTTCCCCCATGGTACTTGGGAGTAAACCAAGGGTCTTTGCACTGAGCTCCACCACTTCCGCGGGCCATTTTCATTTTTTATTTTGAGACAAGATCTCACTAAGTCACTAAATTGCCCAAGGCTGGGCTCAAATTTACATCCTCCTGCTTCAGCCTCCTAGAGTATTGGGATTACAGGCATGCACCACCACATAAACCTCTTCATGCTTCACACTGATGCATCTTTGAAATTCCTTTTCTGTGACGGAAGTCAGCAAACCTTCAGCCTACCCATGGGAGGGGTGAGGTGAAGTCCTGATCTCTTCTTTGGAAACCTCCTTGGACCCTGTCCAGCAACAGGACAACTAATATAACTGTAACGCCCAGATTTAGACTTCTATGATGATCTATAGGTTCTAAAGTCCCTTCCTTACAAGATTATCATTCTAAAATAACTGAGATATGTACTAAAATAAGAAAAGTTGAAACAGCACTAAACTATACTAGGGTTAGCTCTTCCATTGCAGAACACAGTACCCAACACCCACAATTTTTAAAGGAGGAAAGGTTTAATATGGTTCATGGTTTGGGGAGATTCAGTCTTCAGTTGGAAGGCTCCAAGGCAAAATCAACATGGCAGAAGTTGTGGTAGAACAAAGCTTCTCGGTTCATGGGGCCAAGAAGCAGAGGAGAACAGTCCCGAAAGGGGCCAGGAACCACGGATAGCACACCTCTATGATCCACCCAGACACACCCAGGAGCTGCTTAACCAATCTGCTTAGCATTTCTAAATCCAAAGAAGTCTACATCAGGATTAATAGTCAAAATCCACCCATTGTCAACTTCATATATAAATACATCTCTTAAACCATATGTAATCTCCAAATAAAAACAACATCAAGTTCATAATTCTGCCTAGCATAATATAACACTCCTGTACATGACTGGAAACACAGTAAGTTTCATGTAAGTCCCTCCTCAAAGTCTCAACAGTTCCTCCATTTTTCAAAAGTCCAAGTCTGTCCTGAGGCTCAAGGCAAATTCTTTATCTACGAACCTCTACAAAAATAAAAAAACAAGTTATATAATCCCAAAGTCACAGGCTAAATATTCCTATTCTAGAAGGAAGGAACAGGATGATCAAAAAGAATTGGGCTAATGCAACCCCAAATCCAACAAGCAAACATTTAGTCGTGTAGTTCCGTCTAGGGCACACAGTGGAAAATATAATTTCCAAAGGGCTTGGGCAGCCCCACCACTATGGTTTTGCCAGTTGAAACCCATACAGCCTCTCTCTTGGGCAGGGTTCCACTCAGAGTCTACATCTTTCCTCAGCAAACATTCCACATTCCTGGCATCTCCAACTTTCTGGGATCTCCACTACACCTCTGGCTTCATTCTCACAGTTTTACTTAACGGCACACTGCTTGGCCTCCCAGTCCTTCCTCTGAAATCTGAGTGGAAGTCTTTCTGGCCTCACAGCTCTTGAATTTTACATGCCAGTAAAACCAGCATTTAATGGATAATGCCAAGTTCTGCTGCCAGCTTCAGCAGTAGTACGGTCCCCCTTGGACCATAGCTGCAGTGGCCTTTGGAATGTCTGGATGGCTGTGCACAGTGAAATGAGTCCTGAGGAACAAATTCCCTAGGAGACCTTCTCAATCGGGGTCCCAAGGAGCTCTCTTTTCAAATTAAAAGTTTACACTTTTGCACACTTGAGCCTATAATGGGTGGAGTCTTGCTGATTTCTGAGATGCCCTCAAGTCATCTGTCTTCCCATCCCTGTACAAAATACTTGGTTCCTTTTAAATGTTACACATTCCTTTATCACTTTTGGCCGCAATTACACATGGTTCTTTCTGGGCCAGAATTTAAATTTTTTTAAATTTAAATTTAAATCTCTCTTCTCTGCTTTTTGCCTTTGATTCTTACTATAACTCTGGCTAAAAGCAGCCAGCCAGACCCATGCCACAGCCTGAATGATGGACAGTCTTGAAATTTTCTCTGTCAAATTAATTAGCCCACTACCCTTAATCTCAGGCACCCACAAAGTCTCAGGATGTGAACAAAATATAGACAAATTTTATGCCGTAATGCAACACACGTGGCCAGCTGCCTAAGGAGTCCTTGTTCCCAGCTGAAACCTCCTGAGCCTGACCTTTACTGTCTACATTCCTATAAGAATTCTGGTCTTCTGAGCTCTAACCAGAATCACCCATCAGGCTCAGTTTACTCCAGTCTATGGTTTCTCTGGCCTGCATCTCCAAAACTCTCCAAACCAGTTTCAAAGGCTTCTAAACCATGTGCTCAGGTACAATCACAGCAATGACCTCACTTCTCTGGTACCAATTTTCTGTACCATTCAGCTTTGCCATTGCTGGACATAATACCAAATGCCTACAACTTAAAGGAGAAAATGTTTAATTTGGCTCTCTATTTCAAGGGATTCAGTCTGTAATCAGAAGGCTCCAAGGCAGAAACATCATTGTGAAGGGCAAAGTGGAGCAAAGCTTCTCAGCTCACGGGGGCTGGAAAGCAGAGAAGGGGAACAAGGATAGAGAGGAACAGGCAAAGAATCATGTATAATACCCAAGGTCATACCCCCACGACCCAAGCAAACATACCCAAAAACATGCTTTACTAATCTGCTAAGCATATCTTAATACAATGAAACTGACATATAAGATTAACTGTCTTGCCCTATTCATTAAAGGGCTATGCCCTAAAGTCAGCAACCTAATACAAAAAGCAGCTATGCTTAGAAAGGCTTGTCTTTTTGTTTTTGTTTTTTTCTTTTTATAATGGGGTCTTACTATATTGCCCAGGATGGTCTCAAACTTCCGGTCTCAAGTAATCTTCCTTCCTCAGTTCCCTGACTAGCTGGTATTACAAGTGTGCACCACTGCACCTGCCAAGAACAATCTCTAAGTACAACTTTCTGAGATTTTAGTTGAATATTTAAAATTTTTCTATAAAAGAAATTTGCATCACTTGTACAGGCAACTCTTTCTGAAGACAAACTCTTACAATTTGAAAAGATATTAACTTAAATCTGCATAATAAGCCTCACCCTTGACCATTTTACTTCAGGTGGCCCTTTACCTATGCCCTTCCTTGTTGTTGTAGCAGTTAGCAGTATGTAGCTCTATGTTCTATTTCTTTAAAATGCAAACTTTAAACATTATTTTACCAGAGTCATACCTCTAAAAATGGAAATTCAGGGTTGTTTTACTATGGAGATTGCTTTCAGCAATAAAACAAGTAATCAAAAGATGGGTACTCAATAGGCAAAAACTACTTAAAAACCAGCAAATGAAGACTTAAATGAAAGCTCTAAATTCATTGTTTCTGTCTGCACTTTATATCTATCTATCTATCCACACATATATATGCAAATGTATACATTATATCTACATAATGCTAATGTCTACATGTGTGTTTATATATTGTCCACATGGTACCAAAATGACATAAAAATAAATTAGCACTCATAAACTAACTTGAATAAATCTGTATGCTTTTTGAAGTTTATGTTACTTGGGAAAATCTTAAGGTGATATTATACTAAAGTACTGTTTTTTTTAATTAGATCTAGGTAATTTCTAAATAATGCAAACTAGTAAAACATAAATTATTGAATATACACTTAAAGTTTATACATTAAATTATTTTGATTTGTATGATTTTCTAAAAAAAAAGGCAAGCCAGGTATAGCAATAATCTAACTAATAAGGAACCTGTGGCAGGAGGATCAGAGTTTAAGCCCAATTTGGACAACTTAGTGAGATCATCCTCAAAATGAAGAGTTGAGGATGTAGCCTAGTACTCCCTGGGTTAATTTCCTATACACGCACACACACACACACACACACACACACACACACACACACACACAGAGAGAGAGAAAAAAACAGTAAGGACAATATGTTAGGGTCTTCTTCTAGTTTCAAAGATTTTGTTATGAAACTCATGTTTCCAGAAATTACAAATTGCTGTTGGTCTGCAGGTACTGGTTCATGATTGCTAAGGATTAACTGCTGGTAACTAGCACGAAACATAAGAAGGGAAACAACATTCTATGTAAAGAAAGTGAAATATGTTTTATGTTTTATAAAAAAGTTGTAAGTATGGGAATGCATTTTTGGTAAACAAAGTCAAAAAGAGTAATTTTTATTTGAGATAAAATCTTGGGTGTTCAAAACAATAAGGGAAAAGTACAGGACAAGGTCTAAGCAAGTTGTAGAAGGTCTGCACAAGTTGTAGAAAGCAAATCTTGTTTGTTTGGTTGGTTTTTGTTGTGGATTGTTTTGTTTTGTTTTGAGTCAGAATCTTGCTACCTAATTCAGGCTGGCCTCAAACTCACTGTGTAGCCTGGGCTGGCCTTGAACTCACTATGATCCTCCTGCCTCAGCCTCCTGAGTGCTGGGCTTACAGGCATGTACCATCACGTCCTGCTAGAAGGTGAATTTTCTGAAAGCAATTTTAGATGTAGCCAAATTAGCTAAAATTAAAAGAAAAATATTTATAAATTAAGCTTTTATATCAAAAGCCCACAAATGCAAAACTAAAATACAATCTTCTGTGTTAAAACGAAGTTGTCCTAGAGTATAGATTTGTTAACAGTGACCATGGCATGATGTTGAATGCCTGTAATCTCAGCACTCTGTGAGGCTGAGGCAGAAGGATAAGAAGTTCAAGCCCGGCCTGGGTAACTTAGTGATTTAGTAAGACCTTGCCTCAAAAAAAAAAAGAAAAAAAAGGACTGCAGAGGTAGCTCAGTCCAAAGGCTTTAGGTTCAATCCCTAGTACTATGTGCGTGTGCATGCACGCGTGCGCGCACACACACACACACACAAACACACGCAGTGCTTTTACTTTTTAGGTATCTTGCTTAAGAACAAAGATTCTATATTTTAAGAAGATAATTTCTTGTCCTTTGTGCTGTTTTTATTCAGTCTTGGTTACTTAAAAATGGATCTTCGCAATCTTGAAAGAGCTAAGATTTTGTTAAAACTGTATAAACTTCTGTACTTGCTTTTATATTTTTAATATCACTTTGATTGAACAAGGAACATGCTGAATCCAGTAATGAGGAACATGCTAGAACTAATATTTTAGACATCTTGATATTTTTTTACAGAATCCCGAAATCAAACTTAAAATTTGATCTTTCATCCAGAACTAACTTTGGAATTTCCAGAAGGCCTCTAAAAGCTCAAAAGACATAAGTTACACTTATTTGTACAAAAATGTTATTAATATATATTTAAAACTCAGATAAGATTTCCATAAATATGATATGTCTTAGTAATGTTATGCCATAATTCTCATGATATAATTATTTTATGCCACAGAAATAACTAAATTTCTTTGTAAATTTTGAACTGTCAACAGATCTTCAACCATAGCTATTTTAAGTCTTGTCCCCAGTTAAAATGCTTTATTCTACTTCCTTTCTGGAAACTTTTGCAGGCAACTATAATACTAAAGTGTAACGTCTTCAAAAAAGTTTATGGGGCGGGTGGAAAGAACTGTGAGAAATACAGGTATTTGATAATCTTGAGATCACACCATTGGACTCTATAAGAATTTTCAGAACTCTAAAGAAGAAATTGACAGGTTTATAAAACTGCTAACCCATACACATGTATATAAATACCACCCTGAATCCCAATATTTTATAAACTTAATAGGCAATAATAAAAAATAAATTTAAAAAAATGGCATTTGACTATACCAAGGTCATAGGGAAAGTTTCAACTCTCATGTATTAGAACTGTTTTCCTATTGATTACATATCATTTTCTCAAAATTAAAATTTAAAATGTACCTCAAAGTATGCTAACCAGGGCAGGGAGGAATATATAGAAGAAGAAAAAAATTCCATGGAGAGACACAAATATTTCTAGAAAGCCTATAAGTACTGGACTCTTTGCATATTTTATTTCATTTAATTCTCAAAAAGAAAAAAAGAGAGGGAAAAAAATAAAACTGCTACCCCAAATCGAGAAGAGTAAGAATTAACTAACACAGAATTGAATGAAATGATTAAGAAAAAACTATTGAGTTTCTGTGACATTTTGTTTCAACCTAAACAGAGTGACTCAAATTCCGGAAGATAAAATCTGATGAGATTTTCAACTCTGATTAAGCAAGGGTATTACTTTCCCTCATCCTTAAATTCCTTGGGAAGAACATTTACTCAATTTAGATCTAATTTTACCAGGTTCTAATTGATACCATGCCTCCCTCTCTGCCTTAAACCCTCTACCAAACACCTCTTAACTGAGTGCACCTTGTGCTCCAAGATTCAAACGTGTGTGTGTGTGTGTGTGTGTGTGTGTGTGTATGTGTGTGTGATATTGAGGATGGAACCCAGGATCTTATACATGTTAGCCAAGCATTCTACCACTGAGCTATACTCCTGATCCCTGAAATACAATATTTGGTTGCTTCTCTTCAGGACTAGGAATACTCCTGAGATCAGTCTTTCAAATTGTTCTTTTATTGATTGTTATTGCCTGTTCTCTTTTTGTCATGTTTAATTTGCTTGTCTTTTGCGCATCCCAATGCCTCACAACTGTAGGAAAAAGTGAAATCAAGGTGGCCCAATGATGGGGAAAGATTCAGCGATCTACTGTACATATGTGACTAGGGCCACATACATTTAGGAGAGCCTATGCAGTTATCTACGACTTGGCCCAGCCTCCTAACTACAGCCTTCTCTTTCCCTCCTACATGAGACATGCCTATCTCGCAATGAGCCTTCCCAGCAAACTGGCAACCGTCAGTTCTGGATCTTAAGAACTATCAGTCAATCACCAAAGCTTTCCAGAGAACAATTTTGATCCAAAAGGAGAAACAAAAAAGCATTTGAAATGTCACAAGAATGGAGATCACAAAATTCTGTACCCTGGGGATAACAAGAGACATCAGATCTCAATCATCTAGATCATTGATCTAGCATGACAGGTTTCTATGGACTCTGATGGCATAAAGATTAAAAAAAAAAAAAAAACCCTAGTAAAAGCTCATTCCTGTTTATTACAAGTCTTACTTGGAAAGCACAACATGTGTGACCGATCACCCATTAACATCCTCTGCTGGTCTCTTCTTGACCAACATGATTGTAATAACCAGTTTGTTTTAATTTTTTAATCTATAAAAACCCAGACCCTACAGATGCATATGAGGAGCACTTTTTATGAGCAACCAGAATTTGTGTTTTGTATCTTGGTGGCCGTCCTTGTTTTTTGGCTTGAATAAACTCTTTGTTCTTACACTTGGAATGCCTCCATTTATCCTTCAGGTTGACATGACACATCTTCCCTTCTCAGCTGTACCCCAGTGACAATTAGCTTCCTTACTTTAGGCACCCCAGTTGGGAGAAAAGAGCCTGTGGATTTTCCAGCTGACATAAACTCAGAACAAATCCCAGTCCTATCCTTTCATTACCAGCTGACTAAATTAACTAACCTTTCTGATCCTTGGATTCCTCTGGTGTAAAACAAAATAAAAGCAGAAAAATTCTCAGCGTAGTTGTGAGGATTAAATGAGGTAAAGCATGCAAAATGCTGGCTTAGTATCTAGCTCTTAGAAGAAGCTCAAATCATTTGTCTTCTCAGGCAGCTTTCTCAACACACACTAAATCCACAGCTCAGCTGGATGTGGTAGTACACACCTACAATCCACTCCGGGAGGCTGAGGCAGGAGGTTCGCACCCAGCCTGAGCAACTCAGCAAGACTCTGTCTCAAAATAAAAAATAAAAAAAGGCTAGGGATGTAGCTCGATGTGAAGGCCTTGGATTCAATCCCCTGTACTGTAAAATAAATCTATAGCCTTTCACATTTTCATGTCCACTTCTTATATGTAATTTATTATAATCAGTTCAGTTCAGTGAAGATTGTACAGAATACCCTAAACTCTAGGGATACAACATGGTCAGGTCCCACTTGCCTCCCCACAAAATGTAGCCTTTGGGCTGCACAGCTCAGAACAGATAGCTCTTGTGTTATATAAAAATCGCTGCTTTCATTTACACATTTAAAGAAAAGCTGAGCGTGGCCGAACAGTGTAAATGTGTGCTGCACTGCTGGTCTGTCTTGACCCTTTAGAATCTATTTACCAAAAATAAACGTGCATTTCCACTGATAGTTTTTACATGAAGAGCAATAATTTTTTTTTTTTTTTTGCCTTGGGGCTGGGGATCGAACTCATGGCCCTGGGCTTGCTAGGCAAGTGCTCTACCACTTGAGCTAAATACCAACCCCAAGAACAGTGATTTTACAACATTTTTCTAGTTCAACTTCTGATCTCTCATATAGTAAAATTTGTAAACTTGTATTTTCACATTTATTCTTTATTATTTTTGTTATTGTGAATTATTACATATTTACATACACATAACTGTTCATGGTTATATGTCAAAACTATGTGAACTGTATTTATGGGTAAGTTGTAGGATTTTTTTTTTTAAATGTTGCTCCTTATGTAGTTTTCAGTTATAGGACAACTTCAGAACTACCACCAACATGATTATCAGCTCTACTGTGATGTCTAGGTCAATTTGTGTGTGTGTGTGTGTGTGTGTATGTGTGTCTGTGTGTGTCTGTGTGTGTCTGTGTGTGTCTGTGTGTGCATGCGGTACTGGGGATTAAATTTGGTGAATACCAGGCAAGCTCTCTAGTGCTGAACTACCACCCTAGTCTTTATTTCACATTGAGAGTCTTGCTAAGTTGCACAGGCTGGGCTCAAACCTGTGATCCTCCTGCCTCGGCCTTCTGAGTTGCTAGGATTATGGCCCTGTGGCACTGTGCCTGGCTCCTATGTAGATTTTTACTACGGACGTACTTGGTTTCTGTGTCTTAACATTTAAGAGTAATCACATAGATCTCATCAGTGCCTTGCACTTCTCCCAACCCTCGGTATCCCTAACCAAGGAAATGCATCCCATTTCTCAGTTCCCTGGGCCACAGTAGTCAAGGAAACTCCATTCCCATCTGGAGCCACAGCAACCCTGCAAGGATGATGTGAACCTCGGCCATGCCAGCCGCCCCGTTCGCAGTCGCCTGCCACGCAGACTGCTCAGCCTTCGCCCAAGGCACCCAAGGACACTTGTTGGAGCCCAGAGTTGGCCAGTTATTCAGGGAACTCTGGTTTTACTCTAAGAGCAGCTGAGCCCATTTAAATCCACCAGCAGATACAGAGCTATGGAAAACAGTAGAAATATTTCACACCTAGTAATTTAAACTCTCTCCCCTTTTCGTCTTTTCAGTGAACACAGGCAATGGAACGCATCTCTAAAATAGGGCACTGATCCTCCAAGAGCTCAGTTCTCTATATAAAAGTTATAGTGAAATGTTCTATTAATTGTCAACAAATGAAATACCTAAATGCAAGCCAAGTGGACCCAAAGATGCCTGCACGTCCCACCGCACAGGGCTGCACAGGGATCAAGTGAGATAAAAACAGAAGCCACACTAAATGCCTCTTCACTTAGGTCACAGGCTGTAAAGACCGGGCCCGGGGCCTCCGTGGACCCTCCCAGGGACCACGGGGAGGCTAACACGAAGCACCCGTGCGCCCGGGCAGCCTCAATGCGACTCCGGCTGCAGAAATTGCCTGGTGCTATCGCTTCGGATCAACGATCACAGCCCCGCTGCAACCAGAAAGCCACAAAGACATCGAAATCGCCAGCAGGGCGGCCTCGCGGGCGAGCAGGCGGCCAGGCCCGGGGTAAAGTCCCGACTGGGCGCGGCGCGCCGGGCCCGAGGCCAGCGGGGCGCGCAGCAGGAATCCATGACCGCGCGCGCGGGCGGCGTCCCCAGCTGCACGGCACTTCCCGCCCGGCTCGCAGCGCACGTAGCGCCGGCGTGAGTCAGCGCGTCCACCGCAGTACTCAGCCACAGACAGCCGATCGGTCTGCGGGGCCGCCCCGGGAGAGGGCGCCTGAGTGATGTCCCTCGTGTGCCCTCTCCACGACTGAGTCTCGCCCCAACCCTCAGTGTACCCCCTAAAAACTGCCGGGCTCGCCTGTCTTAAAGAGAGGCAGGGGCTGAGGGGCAGGATGAGACCGAATCGCGGTTCTTCTCCCGCGGGAACTTGACCTTCTCCTTGACCTCTGTGTGTTTCCTTCAACCAGCTGCACTCAAGTGCGGAGACGAAGTGGCTAGGGGAAGGGGGAGGGGAGGGATTGGGCGCAGCTGCAGGGGTTCGCGCCTGTGTAGGCTGAGGCCAGTAACTGAACGCAGGGTGGGGATTCCCTTATCAGCCGCATCTCCTGTGCTGTGGGGACTGGTTTGCATTTCCTCAAATCTGCACCTGTTTAGTTACAACCACCAACTTTACAAAAGGAAGTTGCCTACGTGCCTGACGGCTGACAGACAGAATTAGAAGTACTCTTTACTGAATGTGTGAACATAGCAGTGCCTCCCGTTAAGGACTAGACCTACAGGGTTGCAAGTCTGGGCTTCCCGAGGGCAGAAAAAATTCCAGCTCCTCATTTGCCCTTTGGTAATTTTTTTCCCCTAAATTACGGCACGTTATAAATCTTTCCTCTTCATATATCTGTGATGCTCATGTCTGTGGCAGGCTTTTTCAAAGCCTGGGGGAGAAAGAAGAGGATGCTTAGAAAGGGAAAGAAATTCTGGGCAAGGATAAGAAGGAAAGCTGATTAGAAAAAGAGCGTGGGACGATGAGTACAGGGATTTACAGAACAAGACTGAG
Organism: Hystrix cristata; assembly: GCA_004026905.1. Taxonomy (NCBI): domain Eukaryota; kingdom Metazoa; phylum Chordata; class Mammalia; order Rodentia; family Hystricidae; genus Hystrix; species Hystrix cristata. Next base: position 22,837 of record PVJO010003553.1, on the reverse strand, counting down.
CCCCTAATAGAGGCCGACACTAGCCGGCACAGGGGAAGCAAAATAAGCGGCTCCCCGTGGTCCCTGCTCTCCAGGTTCACAGCTGAGTGGGAGACTTAGTGTAATGGCCCAGCACCCAGACACAAAGGCCAGACTATTCAGCTCGGATGAGGCTGTGCAGCTTACAGACTGTATGACCTTGGCCAAGAGATTACCACCACCACCCCCCTTTCATTCTCCTTCTTTGCAAAATACAAATGGTGAAAATTGTACTTACTTTTTTAGGACTTCTTGCAGGACTAAGTGCATTAATACAAGGAAAGCATTAAAACAATGCTCGACATTCAGTACGCATTCAATAAATATTATTAAAAGAATGAATGGAGGAGACACAGGCAAGGGCTGCCAAGCACAGCAGAGCAGGCAGCGTGCTGCACAACTCTGGAAGGCGCATTCAAGTAGATAAGAATGGAGCTTTCCGGAGCTGTGCAGGCTGCTAGTCCTGAGGACATCTATTTTGGCATTGTTCCTAATAGCAAAAATGTGGAAATTGAAATGCATTTCTCTATAAGTAAAATGTGGTATATCCGCACAGTAGAGTACTATTAAAAGGAATAAACTGCTGGGCGTGGTGGCACATATCTGTAATCCCAGCTATTCCAGAAGCTGAGACAAGAGGGTCACATTGAAATAGGGCTGTGTGCCTGGAAGTGTTGCTCAGTGGAAGAGCACTTGCCTCGTGTGTACGAGGCCCTGGGTTCAAGTCACACCACCCCACACACACAGACACATACAAAAAGAATAAACACAGACACACACACGAAAAATAAACTGCATTTATATGTAGCCAAATGGATAAATCTCAAAAATAAATTGAATGACAACAGCAAGTTGTAAAATGATACATGCAGCATGATGCCATTTAAAGAAAGAAAACATGCACAAAATAAATTCCATATGCTGGAAGAATATACACCAAATTTAAAGCCATCACTGAATGGAGAGGGAAGAATTGGCATTTGTAAGGATGGTCACAGGGATTTAGCTCATTCGTATTTTGCAATGATTGTTTCAAAGCAATCAAGTACAATCAATGCTTGTACTTATGTCTCAGGTAGTTTCTTAAAGGTATAATTACAAAAGAAGCAGTAAAAATGTCAACATTGGTGAATTGTGGGCCGCAGGAATATGAGTGATCATTATTTTTTTCATTTGTGTTCTGCATATCCAAATGAAAAATGATTATAACTTGACAGGTACGTGCTATGATAAATGTATAAAAGGGGTGGGCCTGGAGGGCACGTCTTGGGTGAGGCGAGGCTTGCACACCCATGATCTTTGGTCACAGCAGAGGACCTAGAAAGCTCCCAACCTCCCTCTCTCACTCCACCCTGGGAAGGGCTGGGTGCTTCTGGAACACCCAGGCTGGCCGTGGGATCTGGGCAAGGATGCCCCGAGCATGGGGTTGCAGGTAGCTTCTTTCAATCACTGGCCTCTCTAAAGTATGGCATTCTGGTTGGTGCTTGCCGGGGCAACACCAGGTGACAGCAGAAGCCCTGAGACAGGCGACTGTGCTCTACAAGCAGGTCATGCAGAATACTGCAAATTAAGCGAGCTATTTAATCCACACAGCAAGAAAATGGTGACAAGGGACTAGGAAACAGTGTCCAACTCATAGCTATGAATGCCTGCTATTGTCAGCCTGCTAAGGATACTGTTAGATGTCATTCTGTTTACGAGCAGCTCAATGTAGTGATCAAGATTATAGGCTTTTCAGTCACTCAAACCTACTCTCAAAATACCAGCGACTGAGATTTGGGGCAAGTTACTCAACTTCTCTGAGTCTCTGTTTCCTCTTTGGGAAATGAAGATGACAGTGGTGCAGGGAGGACAGAGCGGGACAGTATATCCAAGCGGCTTAGTGCCATGAGCCCCAGACAGCCCTCAGTTCAGGGGCCAGGTGTAGACAGAAGAGGTATCTTCTGATAAAAGACAGCCAATTTTAGAAAGACTTCCTTTCCTCTTTTCTTTTCAATCCTTTGGCTGTCCTTTACTCCAGGAAAGGGTTAAATAGCTGTGTAGGAAAAGGATGAAAGTCTGAGCCTCAGTCACTTGGGACTGAACTTGATATTGATATCCTACAAGCATTTTACGCCTAGGAACAGTTGTTTAAAGAACGCCCATCTCCCCCTCCCTTCTCCTCCTTTAAAGAACCAGTTGTGTTTTTGTTTCTTAATGACCAAAACTCTCCACTGAAGGTCTTAATCTCCAAACAGGATGCTCTTACATTTAAAAAAAAAAAAAAAAAACCCACTCTGACACCAGTGCCTTCTAAAAGAAGCAGAGAGAACTTTTGATGAAGTGAAATGCATTAAGGATTCCTTCTTTTTTGTTTGCTTTCTGTCTCTGGCACCCATAAACAAAAAGGTCTAAGAGATTTTTAACTCAGTTGTGCTGAAAATCCAAGATTTAAACCTGATTCCCAGCTGCTCCTTTAGAACGTGTTGCACGAGATGTTGTTCTGTCCAATCGCCCCAGGGAGGGGTAAGCACGCACCGCTGGATGGTGGGACGTGCAGAACTTCAGGGGAACACAACCGGGCTGAGTTCAGCATGTGCTGTGACTAATAAAGGACAGCCCGGGGTGTGGCTGTCATGAAAGAAATCACCACCCTATGGGCCCTGTACCTGAAAGAGGCTGGGAAAACAGAGTGTGACTCCTGGGGAGTGTTTATCCAGCAGGGAGGTGGGGGTGGCTGCAGTTTTCCAAGCAGCACCCCCGCCGTGTTTGTTTAGGAAAGGGATGCTGCTGCAGAGAATCTAAGAAATCGCCCTGTAGCCCAGTATCTAGGAAGCCAGCAGTCCACCCCACAGCAACACAGAACAGTCCCTACTCTCCGCTCTGGCTCGAGGAGAAATGCCCAGATATTTCCCCCAGGTGCCACAGCCAATACTCCTCCCTGTGTTTCCAGCAGAGTCTGGGAATATGTAGGGAGATTCCTAGCACAAGTCGCCATGCTTGGCATAAGTAACCTTTCCCATATGTCCCAGGATGTCACTGGGCCCTTCACCAAATACAAAATAGAACGAATTTTAGTGGTGATGGGGATTGCATGTTTTTGTTTGCTTCTTGCTGGTGTAGAAATAACATGTGTAAGTTGCAAAAAGAAACCTAGATAAAATAAAAATTATGGAGAAGAAAATATCTTCGTCCCTGTACAGGACTGAATAATGTTTTCCCCCAAAACTCATGTCCACACAGAACCTGTGAATGGAAATAGGGTGATTTACAGCTGTAATCACTTTAAGATGAGGTCATACCAGACTAGGGTGGGCCCTAAAGTTAACAGGGCTAGTGTCCTTACAGGAGAGGAGAAATCTGAATGCAGATGCACAGGCGGAGTACCTTGTGATGACAGAGACAAAGACTGGAATGCTGCAGCTGTGAACGGAGGAACACTGAGGACCGTCACAAACCGACAGAAGCTAGAAAGATGCAAGCAAGGATCTCTCGCTACAGAATTCAGGAAGAACATGGCTCTGCCAACACCTTAATCCCAAACTTCTAGCCTCCAATATAGTGAGGCGATAAACTGCTCTTCTCCTAAACTACCCAGTATGTGGCACTCTATTAGAGCCGCTCAAGGAAACGGAAACAACCTCTAAATCCACTACCCAGAGTTAAACACTGATTAACATTTTAATGCATGCCCTTCCATTCTTTCTATAGCTAAATACATTTTTATGATATAGATGTCCAGTTTACTTCCTCCGGGAAACTCCAGAGAGGTTCTTCTAACTGACCTCAGGCATCTATGGCTTTGCCAAATGACTAAGCAACTGGAAGAATGCTAACACCCCTGGATTCTTCCCACTATATCTGCAGACTCAAAGCCCCTTGTCCTAGAAGGACCCTGGTTTTACCTCCAGATGACTATACAAGTCATTTTGGGAGGAACTCTCTCCTGAGGTCTGAGTGGCAGATGTAGCTAGCAGGGAACTAGGTTTCAGTCGAACTTCTCTGTCCCTGAGGGCAGCCAGAGCCTTAGTTTTGAGAACTTCAGCCAAGGAACTCCCCTTGCCCTAACCCTGCCCCAGCTCCAAAGTGAGAACGCTGGCTGCAGCTTAGATCTCTTTATCTGCACAGATTGCTGTTACCTCAGCTCTGTTGTCTTATTAATCGTGTGGCCAGTCACCCATGTTAGAAGCCTTGGCAATCACCCTTGCCAAGTCACCCTTGTTAGAAGCTTTGGATTCTTTTTTGCTTCTTTCTCTTTTATTCCAATGTCAACTATCCTGCCCATATGAAGTAAATGGCCAGTTCTAAAAACACCCCTTTAACATTTCACAAATCTTTCCTTCTTCTATGGTGTGTTAGCTTTTATGTCACTGGGACAAGATACAGATGTGTGCAACTTAAAGAAAGAGAGGTAGGTTTATTTTGGCTCACACTTCCATGTGTTCAATCCACGGTCACCTGGCTCCAAGGCAGAAACAGCATGGAGGAAGGGCATGATGGAGAAAAGCTGCTCAACTCTGGCAGCCAGGAAGCAGAGAGAGAAGGAAAGAACCAGAGCAAGGGCTATGCCCCTGGTAGCCCACCTTCTCCAACTTGACCCACCTCGTCACAGCACATTCAGCTATGAATTCATGAGTAGATTAATCCACCCATGAGTGTAGCACCCCCACAATCCAATCACCTTCTAAAAGCCCCACTTGCTTGCTTGTTTGCTGAGCACATTAGATTTGGGGCAGTGTTTTGGATCTAAACCATAACACATGACTATCCTAGCTTAGTCTCCAGATCAGATCAACACGGACAGTAATAAATCATGTTGAAAATATGACAGTATATGATGAGCATGCAGTCTACAGCCCCTAAAACATAACCCCTGTCTAAATATAACGAAAAAATTAGGCAAATCCAAGTTTAGGGATATGCTAAAAATACTCAACCAATACTCCTCAAAACTGTTAAGGTCATCAAAAACAAGAAGCCTGAGAAACTGTCACAGCCAAAAGAAGTCTAAAGCAGACATGATAACTAAATGTAATGTGGAATCCTAGGTGAATCCTGGGGCAGAAGAAAAGGGACATTAGATAAACACTGAGGAAATCTGAATAAAGTACAGACTTAATAATAATGTATCAATATTGGTTTATTAAGTGTCATACCTATACCATACTAATGTAAGATGTTGATAGGAAAAATTAAATGCAGGGTATAGGGAACTCAGTATTCTTTGCAAATAATTATTATTATTTTGAAAATTAAAAAAACAATGCTTAAAATTTTTATTCTTAAAAATTGTGTGCTAGAACAGGGAGCTGGTGTGACTAAGGACAAGGATGGGAGTAATCAGAGGTCCTTACAGTAGCACATTCCCTCCTGGTCTAAAAAAATCAGAATATAACTAATTGCATCCAAACTGTGGCACGGCTGTCTAGAATTCAAAGAACTAGTGACTCTTCCAATAAAAGAGGAAGAAAAATGACCTTTTCTTCTTTCTCCTCCTCCAACTTCTCCTCCTCTTCCAATTCCTCCTTTTCCTCTTGTTCTTCCTCTTCTTCCCCTCCCCCACCCCTCCTCCTCTTCCTCCTCTTCTTCCTTCTCCTTCTCCTTCTTCTTTTTCTTCTTCTTCTATTGTTGCTTTGGTACTAGGATTAAAGCCAGGGTTTTCATACTGAGCTATATCCCCAGCCCTTTTTTATTTTTTATAATGAGAGAAGGTCTTGCTAAGTTGCAGAGTTACCCAGGCTGGGCTCAAACTTGTGATCTCCTGCCTCAGCCTTTCCAAGTGCTGGGATCACAGGTGTTCTTCCTCTTGATTGTGTTTCAGAGTTGTAAAAACAAACCCATAACACATTGCATAATCACTAGAAAATTTTTTTCCTTTTTTCGGTGGGGAGATCAAACCTAGACCCTTGTACACACTAGGCAGGTTCTCTACCACTGAGCTTTACCCTGAGCCCTAAAATTTAGTACGCTGGCCTCCCACAAACAATATGGTCCTGAACTTCACTTATCACTTTGCTACAACCTATTTGGTATAAATTCCATGTTTTAGTTACATGCATCTACAGGAACGATTTCAAAATTCTGCATCAAAATCACGTGGCAGGTTTATTTAATGAGCTGAATAAAGATGGCTAAGCCTTACCCCAAACTATGAGCCATGAGTTTCACAAGGTCTGGGAGGGCCCAAGAATTTGTTTATTTAACTACTTGCAGGTGATGTTGGTGCTGCTGGTCCAGGGACCACATTACCTCCAAGCCTTTGCAAGTTTGGAGTCCTGCACAGGATATAATCAATTTTTATTGGGTTTATACTATGTATAAGACATACCAACAGAGTTTTATACTACAACAATGAGCAGAAGAAATAAGCTTCCTATATTCATGAAACTTATACTTTAGTAGTCAAAAAACATTAAATAAATAAGAGGGGCAAGTGCTCTGAAGGGAATAAACAGGACAATATATAACAAATAATTAAGGGTAAGACGTGCACAAGCATTTGCTGGGTATCTAACTAATCACAATACATTCTTCCCATTCCCCATGTTTACATTTCCATGAATTTCTCAGAAATATTGGCTGGGTGGGATGGACTCCACCTGTCACAGTACCTTACTGCTGACTTAACAAATTATCTTAGACTGGATAATCCATAAACAACATAAAGGCATTATTCACAGTTTTGGAGGCTGGAGAGTCCAAGAAAAGGCACCAGTAGATTCAGCATCTCATAAGGTCTTCATACATGGCGTCTTGTTGCTCATCTGCACATGGAGGAGGAGGTAAAGGAGATCCCTTGAGCCTCTTTGATAAGGCCAAATCCCATCCATGAGGATGGCGCCTCCATGGCTTACTCACTTTCAAAAGGCCTCTTAATACTGCTACATTGAGTATTGAGTTCCAGCTTACACACTCTGGTGGGACGCTACATTGAGACCATGGTATAACCCATAGCTACCAAAGTAGATCCTCATTGTCTTAAGCCAATCGGAACAGCAATCTTTCTGGCCCAGTGGTGGGGCAGATGCTGTGTGCCTTTAAAAGATCTCAGATGCCCTTTACTGGGCATAGCCCCTAGCTGCCATGAGTATTGATAGCTAGGTCTCCAAGATGCTCTTTTTCTGCAGAAAATTAGTCCTCCTGACAGAAGCAGCCTCATCGGAAGGTAGCCCTCAGCATATGACTAACGCAGGTGGGTACAAAGACCACATTGTCTCTGTCTTACTCACTTTCCTAGTCACTGGGACAAAATATCCAACACTTGAAACTTAAAGGAGGAGAGGTTTATTTGGCTTACAGTAGGAGTCCATGGCCAGCTGGCTCCAAGGTAAAAGCAGCAAGGCAGAGGGCCCTAGTGGAAGAAAGCTGCTTACATGTTGGCAGCAAGGAAACAGAGAGAGTAGGGAGGAGCCAGGGAGGGACATCTACCCTTCCAGGTCACACGCCAGTGACCTGCCTCTTCCACCACACCCCAACTCCTAACAGCACATTCAGCTAGGGACTCATCAGTGAATTGATCCACTGATGGGTATAGCACCCCCATGATCCACTCACCTTTCAAAAGCCCCACCTCTGACATGGGTGTTTGGGGGGACATTCTAGATCTAAACCATAACAGCCTCCAAGGGGAAGGACTCCATCTTGAGGCCTATGCTCCCTGCTATGGTTTGCACACTGACCGTCCCCCAATGGGCCATGTGTTAAAGGCCTGGTCCTCAGAACAATGCTAATAGGAGTTGGGGCTTAGTGAAAGTCTTAAGTCATTGAGGATGTGCCCTCAAAGGGGACAGTGGGGCCCCTGCTGCCTCCTCTCCTGCTCCCTGGCTTATGAGGGAGCAGCTGTTCTCTGCCGTGTGTTCCCACCATGATGTGCTGCTTGACTATAGGTCCAAAACAATGCAGCCAAACCATCATGGGCTGGAGCCTCCAAAACTATAAGCCAAAATAAATGTTTTCTTCCATTCTTTTTTAGTCTTCTTTTCTTTTTAAGATAATATCTCACCATGGTTACCCACAATGGTCTTGAATTCTTGGGCTCAAATGATCCTTCTGCCTCAGCCTGGTAAGCAGGTAGGACTCCAGGCATACCTACCTTGCCTGTCTAATCTTCTCTTTTAGAAGTTACTTATTTCAGCCAGGCATGATGGTGCACATCTGTGATCTCAGCACTCACCTGTAATCCCAGCACTCAGGAGGCTGGGGCAGAAGGATTGCTGAGAGTTCGAGTCAGCCTGAACTACATAGTGAGTTCGAGACCAGACTAGATATGCAGCAAGACCTTGTCTCAAAAAACAAAAAAACAAATGAGCAAAAAAGAAGCTAATTACCTCAGGTTTTTTTTTTTTTAATAGAGATGTAAAGCTGACTAACATACTTCCTATATGGATCAGACCAAGGCTAGAATTGACTTGAAACTTTGTGACTGCTGAGTGTCTTAGTCCATTCAGGCTGCTACAACCAAGTATCATGAACTGAATGGTTTATGAACAACAGAAATTCACTTCTCACAGTTCTGGAGGATGGGAAGTACAGAATCAGGGCACCAGCGAATTCAGTGTCTTATGAGGGCCAGTTCCTGGTTCGTGGTACCCTCACATGGCAGGGAGAAATTTCTCTGGCAGGTGTGTGAGAAGAAGCCAGTTATGCAACAAGGCAGAAGAAGAGAAAGAGAGGAACTAAGGGAGAAGGCCGTGAAGTGGGAAAAGGTTCAGTAAGATAGAGCAGCAGAGGCCAGCAAGGTGGAAAGAAACGGTAAGAGTGAGGAGGTGAGCAGAGACATTGTGGGTGTGGCTTATGCAAAGAAGGTGAATAGAACTCCGGTCAGCAAACCCTTATTCAAAGAAAAGCCTTGTCATCAAAAGATTGGTGAATAATTTCCCATTTACATAGGTCAACGTTATGTTTTGAGTGTATCATATTTTATGATTTCACATTTAAGTGAAATTTGCAAGTAAGCAACTATCCCTTGTAGTTCTTATCAGATCAGAGGGCTTTTAATTACACCATCACATGGATACATTCGGATCTATCTAACCTTATTGATTTTTTTCTGCTGTTTCACAAAACTAACAGTGCTGCAATTAGTAAGTTTGTACATACACTTTTGTACAGTCATGTAAGTAAATGGTAAATGTGTAGTTACAAACACAGAATTTCAGAATCAGAGAGAATCCACATTTCCATTTTAAACAGATGTTGCTGGAGTTGTTCCTGAAAGTATGTATTAATTCTTACTCTACTTACAATAAATCAAACGTGGCACTTTATCAGTCAAAAATATATTTTCCAGTCAAAGAAGGGAGAAAGGTGCTTTAATTTGCATTTCTTTAATTCTTGAAGAATTTTTATTTGCCTCTTGGCCATTTGTATATTTTCTTTTATTAATTCTCAATTCAGGTCAATTTCTTATTCTTCTATTGAGTTATCTTTCTATTCACTTGTAAGAGCTCTTTAGCTACTATAAATATGAGCTTTTTGTCTATCATATGCGGTCATGTTTCTTTCATTGTTGTTGGCCTTTGACTTTGTTTAAAGAGTATGTTAGATTTTTAGGTATGAAAATGACCTATTTAGAAAGGCTTCTAAGTTTTGTTTCATGCCTCCAAAAGCCTTTATACTGAAGTTGAAACAGCCTCTTACCTGTGTTTTCTCTAATGTAATTTTTATATTTTTATATTTGAATCCATTTGCAATTAACATGGTATAAGAAGTGAGGTACAGATTCAACTTAATTTATTTTTTAACAGTCTATCCAGTTATTCCAAATGATGTATGGAATAAGCTGCATTTTCCCTATCAAGTTGAAATGAAATTACTATCAAACTATTAATTATGTTTATATACTTGGATCTATTTCTATTATCACCATTCCATTTTATTAACATATCTATGCTTACACCAGTATCAAACTGTTTCAATTACTGCAACAAAATGCTTTCTTTTTACCTGACTTTCCTTGGCTGCCCTCATTGCCAAGTTTCAATGGTTATTTATTTGTTTTATCCCCCAAGTGGACCTAAGTTCCTTTCAAGCAGGAACTATTACTTACGCATTTTTATAGCTTTGACAACTTGGCTGGGTATTTATTTTTCTTAGTAGCTTTCCATCCTGTTTCCCCACCCCATAATGCCTTGCACAGAGTATTTACTCATTTTTAAAATTTTAAATATTAAAGAAGGAAAAGCAAATTATTCAAAGATAAGAAGAGGAAATCAAAAGGGTGAATTCATGAGAAGGTAGCTTCATGAAACAGGTAGCCCTGCTGTAGGAAAGGAAGGCAACTGGAATGACCTGTGGCCCCAAATGAGGTGTCAGTCTGTCCAAAATAGCATCTGCCTGGGTTGTTGGTGTCAATGCATCAGCCGTGTTACTGGCCTAGTGTTCTGCCCATCAGATCTTGACAACTGCAAGAATGACTTTCTTGGTCATCTATCTAACTGTAATGGCAGCACTGAGGACCAGCCACTGTTGGCTCCCTCACTTCCTGAATAATAGCTGTCACTCTAAAGTACTGTCACTGATTTGGCATACGCAAACTTCATCGTTCATGGACTGTCCCTTTCAAAGTAGCCACTGGAGTGTTGATGAACTGCGTGTGTCAGGAAGCTCTACCTTTTTTCCCAAAGATTCTGTCACAGACCAGTAAGTTTTATTGGCACTGCCCTCAGAGCCCAGGGATAATACACATGGAAAAAGATTCACACAATCACCATTTTCCAAAATTTGCTTCTGTGTTAAGCTGTTACTAGCACGCATTTCCAGTCATGTAGAAATACCAATGCAGGAGGTCTGGGGTTGGTTTGAGTATGTATGTCTAATAAGCACCCCAGGTGATTATCAGTTTGGGAAACACTAACATAATAGATTGGATTAATCTAGGTAGAAATGGGTTACTATAAGACTCAGGAAACACAGGAGTCCAATTAAGTTAATTTGAGTATGTCCTTAAAACTAGAATGTAACTAAAGAAAACAAACCTAATTACTTATGCTGAGATCTATTTTTTAAAAACAAAAAATCTTGTGCTGATAGAAGCATATGTGTCTGACTTGCTTCCTGAATAATACATAATAAAAAAAAAACTCAGAAAAATTCATCAGTATTATTAAAATGAATGAATGAAATGTAGACCAACCAAGCAAATCTTCAGCTCCCCTTTGTTAAGAGAGTTTCAGGTAAGTTTAAGCCGTGGCAGTTGCTAGAATTAAGTAGTGTGACAACTTTAAAATATAAAATTCATCTAAGTGTACATTTCTAATATGGATTATTTTGAGAAGATTCATTAGATTTAGTATCTAAATACTAATATTTAAGTACTGTACTGATTTTCAGGCTTATGGGATTCTGGATACAACTAAGTTTGTGACTTTGGGCAAGTAACTGACCTCTTATGGCCTCTGTGTCCTGTCTGTAAACCGAGGAATTAGATTGTATCTGAGTCTAGATCATCAGTCAGATCTCTTGTAAATCTCAGTTCTTTGGTTGTCTAACTTAGCCACCCCTCTTCTAATGCCCATGAAAGTGTCCCGGCTGCTGCCATTAGCTGGAATCCCACGGCCTCACTTCCACTGGGCCTTCTCTAGGCCAAGCCCTGTGATTCAACTGGAGAAAGTGTGCAGAAAAGTCACCCACTACAAAAAGATTTCTGATCTTTACTGCAGCTACACACTTTGGCTTCAAATTATTCCTTCCTTTCTGATGGGCAATGTCCCTTAATTGTCTGCTGGACAAGCAATGTGTCTCTTAGCAAAGTCTCCACGGTTGAAGGTGAACATGGTTTTCTATCTTTCAAAGGTCTCTCTGTTCACCAGTATCCAGGCAAAGACACTTGCTATTAAGAGTGTTACTATTAAAACAATGTTACTATAAAATAATGTTAACTATACGACTGGGTCCAAAAAGTAAGAAAGAGAGAGGAAGAAGAAGGAAGAAGAAGGAGGAGGAGGAGGAGAAGGAGAAGATGATGAAGATGATGAAGAAGACAAAGGAGAAGGAGGAGAAGGAGCAAAAGGAGAAGCAGAGGAGGAAGAGGAGGAAAGCAGGAAGAGGAGGAAGAAGAAGAAGAGGAGAAGAAAAGAGAAGAGGAATCTTTTATAAAAGCAGACAGAAACAAAGACAACGATAGAGAGCTCTTTAAATATTAGGAATATTTACCTAATATACCTAATATACATAGAGTTCTAAAAAACAAGAATAAATGACTAAAACCTGATAATAAATTATATAAGCAACAAATATGGAAGGAACATAAAAACAATTCATAAACATATAACAATATGTTCAACTCCAAAATAATAATAGAAATATAAACTAAAATAATACTGATACAGTTTTTTTCCCCTATCAAGTTGTCAAGAATTTAAAAGCTTGAGAAAACATTGCACTAGCCAGGCTGTGGGGAAACAGTCTCTCCTACATTTTGTCTGGAAATCCAAAAATGCTATAATATTGACAGGGAAATTTTACAATATCTGACTACTACACATATATTTACCTTTTGGCCAGCAATCCCCTTTTGGTGACTTTTCCCTCAAACTTTACCTCCACCATCATGAAAAGACATATGGACAGTTACTCATACTAGCAGTATTTGTGACTGCAAAATTTGGGCAACAACTTAAATTCTCATACATACAAGAAAGAGTGAATAAACTGTGGTCCACCCATTCAATGGAGTACTGTACACCTATGAAAAAGAATGAGGAAGATGTCTATGAGATGATATGGAGTGATTTACAGAAAATTAGTAAAGTTAAAAAGTGAAATGAAAAGAACATAGATGGTAATGCTACCTTTTATATAAGAAAATAAAGGTTAAATAGGAAAATCTGCATGTGTCTGCTTATTTTCTCAAAAAGAAAACAAGAATTAACAAAAGACATTCTGATTATCTACAGAATGTGTATAAAAGCAGGGTATAAAGGTTCAAGAAGGGAGTAAGAGATCTTGGAATATACCTTTTCAATATTGTTTTGACTTGGAAGTATGTTACTGTTTTAGTTACTCAAAAAACATGAAGTTAAACTAATAAACATGGAGGTGAATGAGAAACCTAAAATGTGGAACAGTTAAAGATATCATCAAAAGAGTTAAAGACATCATACTACAGTGATACATGATACCTATGCTTATAGTAGCACAACTGACAATAGCTAAATCTTGGAAGTAGCCTATATGTCAATCGACAGATGAACAGACAAAGAATGTGGTATTTATACACAATGGAGTACTACTCTGCCATAAAGAAGAATAAATTTGCATCATTTGTAGGAAAAGGGATGCACCTTGAGACCACAATGTTGAGCGAAATAAATCATGCACACAAGCTTAAGTGTTGCATGATTTCTCTTATATGAGAAACTTAAAATATAAATAAAGAGCAAAATAAAAGATAGATAATAGGAAGTAGCAAGATCTTTTGCATATGGGAAGGGGACCAAGAGATAAAGGGAGGAGGGTAGAATGGAAGGGTAGGGGGATTAAAAAAAAAGAATTAAAATAAGTTATGTACATGTACCAACTTCCCGTGAGAATCATTATCAACTATAACATGTACTAATAAAAAGAATAAATTTAAAAAACAGGTTAAGAAACCTAAAATGATCAGACACACATGTTTAAATACCACATTGATTGTCTGGTGTGAGAAACTGAAAGTATAAATAAAGACTGAAATGTATTAGATTGAGGGGGGAGAAAAAGAAACCTAAAATGAAATATAAACAGAAATGAATAAGCCTTATATTTTCAAATGAATAACATTAAGTGCCCTGGGAAAAACCTAAATAACTTTTGAAGATAATAGTTCTCCCATAACATCTTACAAGCAAATATTTAATGCTAGTATGGACATGTCTCACAGTTATATGGATAATTCTGAAAGTATTTCTAGGTATTAAAGGATTGAGCAAATAAATACATAGTTTGGTGGATTCTGGGAATTAGGTTTCTCACTGTTGGAGGAAGGAGATATAAATATGGGCCAGGCAGGCTGAGAAGAATCCTATGTTATCGTATTAAAAATAGGATATAGTATAATTTTATTGTTTTTAATATATGGATATAAAAATAATTGTGTGTGTGTGTGTGTTAGTGTGTGTGTTTCTTCTGTATGCTTAAGGGATCTACAAACTTTGATACTCCAGTAGCAATAAGAACACTTAGCACATAAATCTTGGCTCCTAAATGTTATTCCTCATTAACCCTTTAATGCCAAGTGATCCATTTTTTGGAACATCCATAACAACGGAACATAATGAAACATGTTCCCTTCAAATTCTTGTTTCTTGAATTTTTCTAGGCAATATATATGAATTTCATGCAAAAACTCAAAAACTTTCAATCTTTGGCATAAATGGACTAAGAGAAAATCCCACCGGTTTCCTGGAGAAAGGACTAATTCCTGGACATGGCAAGAGAAAGTATAGGATGAGGCTGAGTTATCTTGTGTCAGAAAGGAGGCAAAAGCTCAAGAAATGATGAGGAAATGTCCAAAAAATTCAAGAACCAGCCTGAAGCTCTTTCCACCAGTTAAATCTGGGACAATTTCAGCATCGAAATTTGTTGTAGTAAGAGATAATAACTCACAGGATAAAAACAAGAATCCAGGCTGGTGGTTTAGCTCAATAGCACAGTGTGTGCTAAGTGTACCTGAGATCATGGGTTCAATCACAGTAGAGGAAGGAAGAAGGAAGAAAAAATAATGGGTCTATACCAATAATTAATTAATTAATGATACAGGCAAGAGTTTCATTACAATGGAATGCTAACTTAAAAATGTACAAAAAAGGGGTTGGGGATTTAGCTCAGTGGTTAGAGTGCTTGCCTTGCAAGCACAAGGCCATGAATTCGATCTCCAGCACCAAAAAAACAAAACAACAAAAAAAGAAATGTATGAAAAAAATGATCGTATTAGAAAATCAACATTTTGCAACCATTATAGTAACAATGAATTCAGGTAAGAACCATTAATGAATGATAGAGCTAGTGCTTAAAAGTTTATTGAGGAATTGCTTATTCACATAGTCTCAAAATAACTTGCCACAAATTAATTACAAATTCATTAATTACAAAGGGAACATGGTAGCTTTCCAGTAGAGAAATCTGCAGATACCATCTTAACCAACTAACCAAAGTTACTTCGTCAATAATGGGTCAAACTGGCATCTAGTGTCCCCTGATGGGACGTACTCAAAAGACATGGCATCACTTGTGGAAAATTTCTGCCAAAAATGAACCATTTGTGAGGAAACATCAGACAAATCCAATCTGAGAGGTAAATAAGTGGTGTGGACATTAAAAAGAAGTCAGTGTCATGAAAGGTAGGGAAAGCTCAGGATCATTCTAGATTATGCAAATTGAAAAGTTATATACATAAATTAAGATGTAAATGAGGCAAGTTATTTAAAGAAATTTGGCCTATTCATCTAGCCAGTCCAACTACAACTAAATAACTGTCCAGATATCCTGCCAAGTGGATATATTACATTTATTTGTAAAATAAGAACTGTAATTTGTAATTGAAAGCTCAAGGAAAATTAGATTTATTTTTACTTTTTCACTTCTCTCAATTGAATATCAATGCTAAAAGCTTCAGGCTTGAATCATACTTTGTGTCCACAAAAACTAATTATGTAGACACTAAACAAACTCAAATCAAATGTGCTGACATTTAAGGTGATGACCACTTAAGTTTCTATTGTAATTTATTTGTTTGTTTTTCTGTTTGTTTTTTGGGTGCTATAATTCAAACCCAGGGCCTCACACATGCTGGGCAAGTGCTCTACCACAGAGGTATACCCTTGGCCCTTCAACTGTATTTTATTTCCTAGAAATGCTAAGTATAGAAAATGAAATTTATTCAATTTTGAATTAAATATTTTTAAACTATTTTAATTCCTAGGAGATGGGAGGAAAGAAATAGAAAAAATTCATAAAAGGATAATGATGGTGAAGATAGCTTCAAAATATTTTACACTTAGTATGTACCCAGCAGTGTTCACATACCACTCATTTTATGCTCCTAAGAACCTGATGAAACTTTAGTAGAAGAACAGCAAAGAAGAAAAGAGAAGGTGTTTTGTGGGTTACCAAAATCTAAGAAAAATTCTTCTTTTAGCACTTCAGTGTTTTATAAAATAGTTGAGTAGTAATATAGTACCCTTGGATATACTCATCAACATTCATTTACTCTTGCAACTAGTATTTACTGAGTTCTTGCTATGTGTCAGGATGTAGAATGGCAAACAGTTTGCAGAAGATCAAGCATGGATGTAGGGAGGTCAGTTAGGAGGCTGATGTAGTGATCCAAGAAGAAATCAGCATACTTGGGTTAGGATGGTGGCAAAGCAGATATTGAGAAAGGAGTAGATTCAAGACTTCTCCAGAAGTTAGAACTGATTTGACTTGGTAGTTGATTGGAAGCAGGGGATGAATTATAAGGTGGTATCTTTTCTCGGGTCCTCTAGAAAGCAAAGCCTGAGGTCCGAATTTAGGTGCTCAGAATTTTTTGGTAGGTACAAGTCCAAGGCAATAAGAAAGAAGGGGAATAAAAAAGAGGTGTGCAAAGAAAGCCGTGGCAAAGCTGGGGGTGCTGCTTCCCCACGCTGGCTCTCACCTTCCAGCAGAATGCAAAGGGTGACAGTGAGCCATGTTTGTTCATCATAGGAGATTCCTCAGAAAGCCTGAAAAGAACAAATACACCTTGAAGAAATCCACAAAAGACAGAAGAGGGGGACTTTATTTGCCTACACTCCTACCTTCCACTTACAGAGAACCCCAAGGAAGGAGTGAGTGGAGTGGCAGAAGGTGAAGGCAGTTACATTTTGAATGTGCCCTTGACTCTTGTGTGACGTCCAGTGGGGATTCTCCAACTCCATGTTGAATGTAGAGTCTGGAGCTCAGGAGAGCAAAATCCAGGTTACAGAAGGCTGGGTAGTCAGCGCAGAGTACGTGCTAGGCCTGCTGCTCAGAGCCCCCTTTACAACAGAAGCCCTCATTTCCTCAGCTGCCAAGGATGGTTGCCCACTGGCGGCTCACATCTGAATCCTTCCACAGGACTTAGCCTTTACCAAAGGATGCTGTCTTGCCCGTATTTGTGCACCTGCTCCGTGTATTCAATGACTGATCGATGCAGGGCAAAAAGGGCCTGCTCTTTGCCTCACTTCATATCATCTCTGAAAGATACCCAAGCTCTAGAGTTCCAGGAATGGGACAATGCCCCTGTTGCACTACAGTACACTGGTACTTCCCCTCTGCCAATCTTGCCTTCTTCTTCCCATCCCCGGGGCTACTTCTAAGAGCTCTCCCACATCAACCACCTGCATGCAGATCTCTGTGTCAGAGTCTCCCAGGAGACAGAAGGACATGAGAGTTCCCGGTGGATAATTCACTTAGGAAGCTTGTCACTGACAAGGAAGGAAGATTCCTGAAGCAGGTACAGTGTTTCTTTGTTTAATTTAGAAGGACTAAGGTAGTTGAGTGGAAAGAACTGAAGATGCTGGATGGAAAAAGAACGCTAGAAGAAAATGAGATCCAAATCCCAGGTAAAAGGATTGTCTGTTATAAGAGAAAAGACACTCCCTGTAATGAGATTGTGGGAGAAGGAAAGGATGAGTGTGAATGTGCATACATTTGTTTTCACTGTAGGGAAGGTTAGGTCGTCCACGGAGAGTAAGAAGAATTGGAAGCAGAAGGCTGACGACAGTGTGGAATGTTAGAAGTAAGCTTTGTGGACAGTGACAGGGAGAGTCGCCCAGTGGAATGCATCAAAATTGCTGAGCAGGGATGAAGGCTGGGTTGAGAAAGAGGTCACCAGAAATTTATGGTGGCAATCATCATAGCACTAAACACAGTATATTATTCACAGGCCTGTCTCAGGGCTGTACCTGACAAACTGAAGTATCTGCTCAATGCTGAATGAATGAATGGCCCCAGTTAAAGTCAGCCCTCCAGTTAAAGCGTCTGTCTTATCCACTACCATAATTTCATCACTAAAAGCCATATGACATCTGTGTTGAGTCTATCTTTCTCTCTGATACCTTTAGAGTAAAGAAACCTTACTGTGGGAAATACTCCCACTGTTTTTGTACAAGTTTATTGTATGTTATATATGTATGCTTTTGTAATGCATGGATGGCATGGATGGACTAAGTAGTTCTCCAAAGATCACTGGGCTGGGTAGATCAGAGCTGGGGCTCTTGGGGTCACCCACCTCCCACTTCATACACCGCACCATGACATACACTACGTCAAACAGCCAAGTAGTTCCACATGATTCCGCAGGCCTTCAATACTGCCTGCATGCCCACCTGCCTCCCTTCTTCTCCCTCCCTTTCCCTCACTCTCTCTCTCTGCTTCTCTCCATCTTTCCTCCCTCAGTATGGGGGATCTCTTGGAATCTTTTCTGACCTCTCTACTAAGCTGTCCCCCAGCTTCATTACATTCAGCCCTCATTTGCACATGCTCTTGACACCCAGTGTTCAGTGGCAGAAATGGCTGATAAAATTCCACGCTGATTAATTTCATGTTTAATCTAACTGATACTTCTGTAGCCTTTGCAAATAACCTTTTCGAACAAAAACTGCAATGGCTTCTTCCAAACCCGATCAAAGAGGTATGCATGACTCACAGCCACTAAATAAACATTGATGCCTGATGGCAGTAATATGGCTATTTATATTCAGAGCCTGATTTAACCAGTGGCATTCCTGTAATAAGATAATAAGCATGAGCTGTTTACTAGAAAAAAAGGAGAGTCTGTGGTGCTGGTGTTCAATAAAATCTCTTAACAGGCAAATGAGTCTCTGAAATTGGTTGGCAAATACATCCAGAATGAGATGTGCTAATTAGCTGCTGTTACTGATTTTCTAAAATAAAGAGTTTAAACTTAGATTAGCCCTGAAATTCAGTACAATAAAAAATACTGGATGTAAGATATTATGTTGAGAGTCTTATAGATTATACTTGATATATGTCCAGCAATACAATTTTAAAAAGAACTCTACCCCTAAATCATTCGATTTTTAAAAGAGACTAAGAAGAGGTTTTAAATGTGGAAAAATACAAGCATGGTATCTGAATCCTGGGTTCAAATTTCTTCTATTCAGAGAGTTCTTATGGGTGATCCTCTGGGCTACACTTGCAGAGTTACTATCAACACTTTTATTTTTAAATAGAAAGAGCAAAAGAATGCAAGAATTAGCTTAATAGTATTCATGAAGCCTTTAAAAATAGATTAACCCATTCAGAGCCAAGGGCGCAGAGGATCTCCATAAGCAAGCCAGGGATAAATTGTCCTGAATTCAGAACTTGAGGATCACCATTGTCAAGCTTCCCCCAGGCCCTTCTAGCACTGCTTTTTTGTTTTCCTTTAGTTTTTGCTCCCTGAAGTAAGAGGAGTTCCCTTCTCCTGCTCTCACCCCCAGGCAGCAATTTGCAGCTGCTAAGCATGCTTCACAAACCTCCCTTTTAGGCCTTCCTTTACCAAGTTGGAATGGGCTGTCCCTGTCAGGACTTGCAACTTTACCTGGTGACATGATCTCAGGATACATCCATTTTTTTAAACAGAATCTTACGTTACTTCTAAAAATCTATGGCCATGTCATAAGAGGATTCAGGTTGTGTGTCCATCACAATTTTTTTTCCAAAACGAGTTTAAATTCACAATCCTGTTGTTTGAGCTTAGCTAGTTGAAATAATGGTTTTTTTCTGAGAGCAAATTTTTCTTATAAATACAGTCAGTTGGGAAGATATCAGTGCTGTAGTCCTCACAACGGCAAATGCGAATGTTTCTAATGCTCTTTGCAAACAAAAGCATTCCTGGACCAAGGTACCACCGTATATCTTTGTTTCTGTTTTATACTGGGGACCCCAGAGCAGCTAGCAACCTTTCCAGTAAGTACTGGGACCTTGAATTACCAGCAATATCCTCTCATAGGCTAGCAAATAGAGCTATAAACAGAATCCTGAATCATGAACTTGTGGTCTTCCCTGTATGTTTCACTAGTATTAATTAAGATTCTTTTGAAACCAACTCTAGCTAGTTTAACACAAAAAGAAATTTACTTGCAAGGATGTTAGTAATCTCACAAAATGTAAGGGAAGGGTAGAACAGCCATACCTTGAATTGCAAGGACTACAGCAGTTCTAGAGACTTGAAAACAAGTGTTTCCAGCCTTATTCTTTTTTCTTCTTCTTCTTCTTCTTCTTCTTTTTTCTGTAGGGCTGGGCATTGAACCTAGGGCCTTGCTCATGCTAGGTAAGCACTCTAACAGCAAGCTGTGTCCCCACCTCTAGGCTTATTCTATTTTGGTAGCTCAGCTGCTAATCTCTCTTCTTTCTTCTGTTTCTCCTTTTGAGAGTCCGTATTTTTTAGACAAGAAAATCTTATTCATCCAGTCTGGCTCAAACAAATGACCTAAACCAACAATTACTGGCAGAAGAAGGGACCAGGATCACATGGTATAGATGTGGCTTCTGTAGTGGTTCCTAAAGAATGGAGGATGGTTGTCAGCTGGGCAGCAGACTCCAGGGTGATCCCTACTAGGGTTCCTCCAAGTGCCAATAGTGACACCAATTCAGAAGGAGATAAGCATCTTGCACCAGAATCTACATCAACATAATGCTTACTTCAGCAAGAAACACTGTTTAAAAAGAAAAGTCAGCTGACTAAAAAATGTGCTTAGTGAAGAGTTGATTTATATTCAGGTGCAGCACTTCTTACCTTCTAGGGAATCAGAAGCAGTGTGCTGACAGGCAGCTGTCTGTGTGCCACCACTGGAGGAGCAATCTCTTTGGTTCTCCTCATCCAACTTTATGGGACTAGTCCCAGAGTAATCAAGAACCTGGGTTTTGAAGTCACCAGGGTTTGGTTCTTGCTATCCTTTATGGCCGACTAACCCTGAACAACTAAACACTCCTTGCCTCATTTTCTTTCTTTGAGTTGGAGATAACAATACTACTATTGATTAGTCAGAACTCTTTCAATTACAGGCAGCAGACATTCAAACTGTTAGGTCAAACCACATGGAATTCTGACATTCAATCTGTAAAAATTACAGTTTCAGATGGTTCAACCCAACAGTTTAAACAAGAAAAGGGAATTTATCGCTTTATAAAACCAGAAAGTGTAATTGCGGGGTAGGTATCATAAACAGCAGAATCAAGGGCTCGAATAAACAGAGACACCTTCTCTTCTCCAGCAAAGAGATCTGGATCACATGGCCTATGAAGGCTGGCTCAATTCTGATCATGATCACTGTCCAAAAGGACGTGAAGTCTCACGCTTGGGTTATAGACTTTGGAGTAGAGAGGGTACTACGAGGAACAGATTGACAGTCCTGTCGGATAAACCTTGTCTGTCTCGCTCGGTTATATCTCTAGTACCTAGCACATAGTAAATGTCCCCCAAATATAAGGTGTGATTGAAAGATACAGTGAATTTTAAATTTTTAAAAATTTACTAGAGAAAGGGACACATTTTCATTAATCCCTCTTACAATGCTCCCTCTCGCTTTGAACACACTTATCCCATTATTCTTGCCACTTTCTGAAGCAGTTCTGGAGGTCCTCTCTCATGAGTATCTTTAGTTAGCACTGTCATTGTTGCCTTGATGTCCTGAACTGATTCAAAATATTTAACTTCCATGGTCATTTTGACTTTAGGGAAGAGCCAGAAGTTACACAGTGTAAGATCTGATGAATAAGGTTGTTGAGGACACATCATAATGATTTTATAAGTCTCCCTTACCATTGGATGGCACTTGGCAATACCATTCATCTTTAATCATACCTCATAAAGATATTCATGAAAGAAGACTTCCAGAACTGCTTCAGAAAATGGCAAGAATGGTGACATAAATGTGTTCAAAATGGGGAGTATATTAAGGGGGATTAATGAAAATGTATCTTTTACTGTAACACATTTTTTTGGGTGCTGGGGATTGAACTCAGGACCTTGTGCTTGCTAGGCAAGCACTCTACCACTGAGCTAAATCCCTAATCCCTGTAATACATTTTCAGTTTAAATATTCACTGTATATTTTGATCACAACTCATATTAGCTAAATAAATGATTGAGAGAGGAATGCTAAGCAACTTTACAAATCATGTATTTAGCTAATATTGTATAGAAGCTATAAATAAGGGAAGACAAAAGCAATAGAATCCATGATAAATGGCTATGTTGTGGGGTTTTTGTGAAGATTAAATAAGAATGTGATATACACAGGGCATTCAGCTGGTGTTCAGTCGCACAGTTACATGCAATATAGACAGATCAGTGTTGGAGCCCATTTTTTTCATGGAATGGTTTGCACATAACAGCACCCACTTTTCTTAACTAACTGAATCAGTCAATAGATGAACTCATGAAAAGATAACAAACAATCTGGATCCCATTTATTCCTTTGGAAAAAGGTTCCTCATCCTATTGCAATTTGGACCTTGCCTAAACTTGTCCTATGAACAACTAGACAAGAACTATATAATCAACAGGGCAAGAGCGAACAGGCATTAAATACAACTGGAGGCATTTTTGGTTAAAGACATACATTAGGAAAACCTTCCATGGTCTGAAAAACAAATATTCATTAGTAAAACTTAAAGAAAAAAGGCAGATTTTTACTACAATTTTTGATGGAAGAAAGTGGGTAAATGACTTTTAAAAGTCCTTTCCCAGTGGCTGACAGCATTTGTACCTCACATTCCAACCCAAGTGAGGACCAAGGGAAGAGGGTAGAAGCAGGAACATTTGATTTGCAAGTGACCATACAGTACATTTAGGCTGATCTCCTCAGTTCACTGTAGACCAAGCGAGGCCTAGAGAAATGAAGTGACTTGG